>CM038681.1:175355182-175529269 GCA_021605205.1 Aegilops longissima | reverse complement strand
GAGCTCAAGAAACAATATTCTAGGTACCCATAATGCGGCAAGATGCTTGTCGTTTATTAACTTTCTTGTTCGGGCGCTTAAATCCTCCAAAGACTTGCAGTTGCTCAAGAAAGTATGCATCCGAAATTGCAGAGACTTCTCAGCCCTTCGCTTTCTTGTCAGAAAGTACACCGATCGATGCCTTTCAGCTTGTAGTCGAGACTCAAGAAGCCAAAGTGATTCAGCAAAGAAGTTCAAGAGCTTGTGACAAAGAAGATCGGGCAAGAATCAACACTACATCAACGCAGGATCTGGGGGTTTTCACCGCCTACAAGATCGCTTTTTATCACCTTCTTGAGACCAACCGGGTTGTCTCTACTATCTTGAACCTTATCTGCATTACTTTCTCTACCATCGCATAGTGGGTGTTTCTCCAATATTCTGCTCGTGATACTACAAGAGAAACAAGGCATACATCACAGGTTTAGTATGTAGTATACTTAACCTCATTTTGGTAAACCGTTCAAGAGTAAGGTGGACAGGATAACAGCATGAAACAAACATATATATATATATGTACTATGGTCACTTATTGTCCATATCATTCTAGTTTATGTTGCCAAATCAAGATAAAGACACCGTTCAACTCATATATTTTTAAGACACAACAACATAGATGTAATATAAGTGTGAGAAACTACAATCGCATTGGCAACACTTGTAATGTGCATCACATGAGAACATAACTGTTTATACAACCTAAACTGAAATCAACATAGAGCAAGAAGTTAGAACAGCAATCCAGCTTAAAGAAATAGGTTTAAAACATACCTGCTACGCCATTGGAGTTTCAATTGGATCCTT
The DNA here is from genome assembly GCA_021605205.1 of Aegilops longissima. Lineage (NCBI taxonomy): Eukaryota > Viridiplantae > Streptophyta > Magnoliopsida > Poales > Poaceae > Aegilops > Aegilops longissima. The sequence continues at coordinate 175,528,426 of CM038681.1, read as the reverse complement.
CAAATTCGAAAGTAGTTAGTATGAGTAAATACAGTGATGCAACAACAAAGGAGTATGGACCATAGCTACGGAATCTGACTTGAGAACAATTGCTCTTCTGCTTTAAACGTGGAGTTTGGGTTTGCTGTGGTGGTCTTCGTGCTTTGGGCACTTCAGTTGCTTTACAAACTGCTCGTGTGGGGGTACTTTGTGGTGGACATGGTGCTGTGTCAACTAGAAGTGGGTTACTATCTGCTGGGGTTGAGGTTAGATGGGTTGTAGCTGGTTCTCCGCCCAACGGTGTAAGTGTCCAATCTGAAGAGTCTCGATTATGTGGTGGGGCTAGTTTAGGCCAAGACAACCATGGTTCTATCGCATCGACGGTAGCAATCGCTTTTGTGAAGAACGGGTTTTTAATGCTAGATAACGCCATCACCCCTCCAATTCAAATGGCTGATAAACAAGAAAAGAAATTGAACGCATAAACATTGTATGATAGATGTATGTGGTAATTCATATATGTTGTCTAAACAAACAAGACAAAGATGACACAATTTCACATATATGATGCCTAACTAAACAGGATAGCACCATACGCTTTCAGATATATGATGGATAACTTAACAGATATAATGGCATAATTCAACATATGATGAGTATCTAAATAGGATGACATGACAAAACTATATGATGTATTTCTAAAATAGGTTGGGATGAAATAATTCACATACATGTTGTCTAAGTATACAAGATGGCATGATACAATGATACAATTGACATAATTGATTCATATACTAAGCAGCTGGCACTCGCATGTATGATCTCTAAACTAAGCAGATCGAATTCAATATTGTGCATATGATGTCTAAACTAAGAAATGCAAGACACCATATGCATGATATGAGAAATATAAACATTGCAACTTAGAGCATACACCTAAGGTGGGATATAAGATCGGTCATCTGCTCTCAATCCTCCTCTCGAGGAGCTCCTCGAACCATCGAGATATATGCTTCAACAGTACCATCGCTCGCCGGAGATCTTGTTTTCACTCGATTTTTCCATAACTGGCTCAAATGGCTTATACACATGAAGAGTAGTTCAATATAACATGATTGTCGATAAATGGAATATGTAATGAAAAAAAGATGGCATGAGATAATTCACATATATGATGCCTGGCTACATGGCGGTGCATAATTCACATATATGATAACTGGCTGAAAAAGATGGCATTGCATAATTCACATATATGATATAGAACGCAAACAAGAGGCATTCACACAAAGCATGTCTAATCTAAGCAGATGGCATGGCAATGCAAGACATCGTGTTAGATGTTACTATCGGATGAAACCGCCTATCCGGGCCGGGTTAACTTCATCAGTAGTCCAACGGTGTAAAAGCCTAAGGGGCATAAAGGGCCCAAGGCCTCGTAGTCGGTTTAGAACCTATAGCCGTAAACCGCCTGGTATGTGAACTTGTATTGTAAGTTAGAATAGAGAGACCAACCTGCATATTTAATATGAACCGGAGATTGGGACTCTTCAATCGACAAGGCCACCCGTATATAAGGGGACGACCCGGGCGTGTTCAAGGACGTATAACAACAACTCGAGGCCTAGGCGGCTTATTTGCTCCCTAGTCATCGAAAAGCACATCAATTCCATCACAACTAGACGTAGGCTTTACCTTCATCGGGGGCCAACTAGTATAACTCTTGTGTCTTTGCGCCCGCTTTAACCCCTTCTGTTAACCCATAGCGATGGCTCCACGACTAAGTCCTTTCATGAGGACATCTCGCCGTGACAAACCCACGACAGCTTAGCGCCACCGTGGGCTACCGCATCGATGGTTTGATGATCTTGGAGGCAAGTTCAAGGACTCAAAGGCTATGTCAGGGCCGATGACCAAGAGTCGTCATGCAAGCTCTACATCGACGATGCAGTCTGGGGCCCCGAGGCCTGCTCGATTGAGTACGGGTACCGGGTCCCTTTGGTGGCATACACGCCATCGGCAAGACCGGTGAGCTGTGGCCTCGAGCCGACATCTGCACCGACCTCGCCGAGACGGCTCAGCCGCATTTGAGACCTGCCCAGTTAAACCGGCCGTGAAGCGCGGCCTTTGTGGGAGTCATCCACGGAGGAAGTTACGAGGTGGATCAGAATCCGTGGCTTAAACTGTTGCCTACTCGACGACGAGTCGTCGATCGGGAAACTGAATTCTATATCAGCTACAAGATGGCCGGATTGGGGGCTGTTCCGATGGTGATGTGATTCCGGACCCTCTCGATCTGCCCAACCGGGTTGGAATATTCATGGCCGGTACACAAGCAGTGCTTCACTCTTCGACCGCAGCGGCGGTGATTGCCGGTTCAACAGCGGCGACGGCAGCCGGGGCAGGAGGCCCTGTGCGCCCGCCGACTCAAGTTTTATCAGATCTATTCGATACGTTGGATGCGCTCATGGCAGAGGTTAACCCGGTGGATCAGGACGCCCATAACACGGAGATTGCGAAGGTGAAGGAACAAATCACTCAGGCTAAAGCGGATCTAGCAGCTGCGGACGCCAGGATGACGACAGAGCAGGCCGCTTTATATGCGTAGGCTTATAGGCTCATGCTGGATCAGAGCGCGTCGCATGAAGTCATGACGAGGAAATACAGATCCCGTTTTGCCTTCAGTCTTCGAGGGAAGAGACCTCTTCAACAGCCCCGGAGCGGGAACCAGTAATCCACCGGTGGTAAACCGGGCGGAAGCACTGGACGGGCGCTACCGTTCAGCCCCGCTTAATAGATCTACTCGCCATAACACCGTGCGCCAGTCGCAGTGCGCATACCTCCGGTCACTACTCCAATCCGATGGATAACCTTGTTGCAGCCAAGGCACGGCCGAGGCTATTCCAATTTAAGGCGATTCACCATGTGCAGAGAGACGCGTTGGTCAAGGAGCCCTTAGGACAGCTTTGGTCCAACAGAAGCATATTCAGACATACATGATCGAATCCACTCTACCCCGCCCAAGCCGGAGCTATAGTAGGCACGGGATGAACTGGCCAGATCAAGTAATGCACGGCGTGGTGCGCCTCTATGGCAACAATCCAGCAGGTGGCTTCGATAACGCCAGAGGTGGTGGACCGGCCGAGCACGCAGGAGGCCGAAGAAGCAGCACAAGATTGCTTATCCGCATACCGGTTCGCCTCACCATCTCGGTCGAGCCTGGGGTTACCTCTAGCTCTTTGGGGGTGCCTTGCCTCGCCCCCGCTACGCAATGTGCGCTGCCCAAAGACTTCAAGGGTCCCACAAGGTGCCAAATTACACCGCCGATTTAGCCCGTAGCATGGATAGAAAGTTATGAGATGGCCATGGAGATGCCGGATGTGGATGAGGCCGCTGTGCAAAGTACTTCACCATGATGCTCAAGGCACGGCCCGCATTTGGTTGAAGAGCTTGCCACCCAATTTATCAGCTCATGGGCCCAGCTTATGGACCCGTTTATCCAGAATTTCAAAGATACCGTAAGCAGCCCGTGTCCATAGTGGACTTGGCGGCTTGTGTCCGTGGGGAAGGGGAGTCAACAACCCATTGGGTACGCCAAGTTTGAAATCTTGCACTCGCTGATCGGATCAACGCTGACTCGCGATCTTGACCTCGAGGGCAATTGCCGGTTTAAGCCTTTGAAGTTGAAGTTGGGGCGATGAAGTGGTTTTGTAATGACATGGGCACTCTCATGGGCGCTTTAGTGAAGTATGCTGATTCGATAGTACCAAGGATCCCGAGTCCGATGATGACGAGACAGGAAGGGAAAGAAGAACAACAACTCCAAAGGCCAGAACATCACTCGGCAGTAATGGTGGAGGCAAGCGAAACGAATGGCAACATGGACTTCAGAGTTAACACCAACGCTACAGGACAAGGCCAGCGCGCATGGGTAAACATCCGAATCGAGGTGGTGCACCTAATCCCAATCCGGACCGCCTGAACTATCTGCTGAATCAACCCTGTCCAAGCATGGGACGGCGAGGCGCCAAGCAAATCACCTCCGAAGGATTGTTACATTATGCAGGAGTTCAAGAGTTCTAATGCTTTCCGGTATGATCAAGGTTCCGCGGCGGTTCAGATCCGGGCCGGGTTTCGTGGAGGAAATTACGGTTCAGGATTTAATGGTAATCCGGCGGACATAACAATCGTAATAATCGAATAACCAAGGTGGTTACAATCAGCAGCAGCAACAGTCGGGTTATCAGAGCAACCCAAAGCAGTTGAATAGTGGGCAGTACCATGTCTTCACCACTAGCTTAGACAAGCGAGACCGGAAGCTTCAGAAGCGGGCAGTCAACGCTGTTGAACCGGCCGTGCCTCATTACTTACGCTGGTCAGAGCAGCCCATTGTATGGAGTAGAGAGGATCATCCTCCCCGGGTTGACAATCCGGGTCAACTAGCCCTGGTGGTGGCACCTCAGGTGGGAGGTTATAAGTTCACCAAGGTGCTCATGGATGGAGGGAGCAGCATTAACATCCTGTACTATGAGACCTTCCGTCATATGGGGTTAACAGATAAACATCTCAAACCGTCCAATACAGTGTTCCATGGTGTGGTGCCTGGCAAGTCAGCATATCCGTTGGTAAAATAGCTCGAAGTGGCCTTTGGAGATGAATATGACTCAGATCGAAACATTAACGCTTGAAGTGGTAAAAACCAAAGTCCATATCACGCCTGTTTGGGCGGCCGGCTTATGCCAAGTTCATGGCACGCCTTGTTATATATATTTGCAGCTCAAGATGCCGGGTCACAAGGGACAATAACGGTTCATGGGAGCCAAAGATCGCTTTGGAATGTGAGGAAGGTGATGCGGTTACGCAGAGTCGGTTTGTGCCACCGAGGAGCTGAAGTATTATAAGGACAATGTCGATCCGGCGGACATGACTCCATTGAAGAAGCCAACTACAGAGCACGATCCGCCCTGAAATTCAAATCGGCAGCTGAGACTAAGCTTGTTGACTTCGTGCTCGGCGATTCGTCCAAGCAGTTCAAGATCGGTGCCAACTTGATCCGAATAGGAAAGCGCGCCATCGAGTTCATCCATGAGAATCGACATTTTGCATGGAAGCCTTCCGACATGCCGGGTGTACCGAAGGAACTCGCTGAGCACACTCTTAATGTTGATCCCAAGTACAAACCGGTGAAGGTTTCCCACGATTTAACGAAGAAAGGCGAAGGCCATTGGAGAGGAGGTGGCTGTGCTCTTAGCGTGTGGCTTTATTGTTGAAGTTTTCCATCCAGAGTGGCTTGCTAATCCGTGCTGGTTCTAAGAAAAAACGGCACTTGGCGATGTGTGGATTACACAGATCTTAACAAGGCTTGCCCACAGATCCTTTTTGCCTCCCCCGCATTGACCAGATTATTGATGCCATCGCGGGTTGTGAGCGCTTGAGCTTTTTGGATGCGATTCGGGTATCATCGATCAAGATGGCAGTTAAGGACCAGGAGAAGACGGTGTTTAGCACTCCCTTTGGAGCCTTCGCTATGTGTCTATGCCTTTGGGCTCAAGAGCGCCAAGCAACTTATCGGCGATGTGTACGTAATTGCTCGATAAACAGATTGGCCGTAATGTGCACGCCTATGTGGATGATATTGTGGTCAAGTCAAGGAAGAAGGAAACACTGATTGACGATTTGAAGGAAACTTTTGACAACCGCGGGTTTACAAGATGATGCTCAACCCGCCAAATGTGTTTTTGGTGTTCGCAGCAAGTTATTGGGTTTTCGTGTCCAACAGGAATTGAAGCTAATCCGGAGAAGATTACGCTATCACCTCCTCGCTAAGTCAAGTGTATTAATGATGTCCAGCGTTTGGCAGGCCGGATTGCCGCACCGAGCCGGTTTATCGGCCGCCGCCGAGAGAAGGCCATCCTTTGTACCAGATGCTGAAAAAGATGATCGTTTATTTGGAGTCCACCACCGATGAAGCGTTGGAGGACTTAAAGCGGCAATTGGCCAACCCGCCTGTGCTCGCCGCTTCCCATTGACAAGGAGTCGTCGCTATATGTTGTCTGCTAATGCCGTGGCGGTCAGCGGGCCATTGTGGTGGAGCGAAGGAGGCAGGAAGGAGCATCCGTTCAACATCCGGTTTATTATATTAGCGAGGTGCTTATTGAATCTAAGCAAAGGTATCCGCATTGGCAGAATCTGGTGTATGGAGCTTTTATGGCAAGCCGGAAGCTGAAGCAGTATTTCCAAGGGCACCCCATCACGGTGGTCGGGCTTCGCTCCCTTAGGTGATATCATACATGTAACCGGAAGTGATCGCCGGATTGCCAAGTGGGCTATAGAGCTTGGGCAAGACGGTTGAAACACGTGCCTCAGACAGCGGTGAAGTCTCAAGCACTTGTGGATTTCATTAACGATTGGACGGAGTTGCAAGCACGTGAAGAAAAGCCGGATCATACATATTGGACCATGCATTTTGACGGATCCAGGCAATTGGAGGGCTCGGGCTGGAGTCGCACTAACTTCCCACGAGGTGACAAGTTTTGTTACGTTCTCCGCTTAATGTTCCCTTGTACTAACAATGCAGCTGAGTATGAAGCCTTGCTCCATGGTTCCGGATGGCTAAGGAGATGAATCTAAGCCGGGTTAAGTGCTTCGTGACTCGGACCTAGTGGCTCAACAGTGTCCGCACTTGGGATTCAAAGGACCCACTCATGGCTGCATATCGCTGTGAGGTGGATATTGTTGCAGGTCATTTCAAGGGCTATCGTGGACCATGTGGACCGTCGGAAGAATGAAGCGGCAGACGCTTTAAGCCGCTTGGGCTCTCAACGCAAACCGTCCCGCCTAATGTTTTCTCGGACGTGTTGCACAACCCGTCACCAAGCTCCCCGGTGAAGCGGATTTGGCTATTCCTGATCCGGAGGCTCAATTGGTGGCAGCTCTTCACATCACTCCAGATTGACGCCTCATCCGGGCGATATGAACCGGGCGAAGTTACCGTAAGATGAGACGCTGGTCCGGCAGATAGTTCGGCGATCTAAGTCTATGACCATTGTTAATGGCGAATTGCATCATTGCGAAGGTGTCGGGCGCTTCAACGCTGTGTGTCCCCCGAGGAAGGCTGTGAAATATTACGGAGATCCACGGCGAGATTGTGGTCACCACGCCGGTTCAAAATCCTTGGTGGCTAAAGCGTTCCTCCACGGTTTCTATTGGTTGACCGCCCATGCCGATGCGGAAGATCTGGTCGACGATGTGATGGTTGCCAAAAGTTTTCCAGACGTGTTCATGTACCGCCCAAGAATTGAGGATGATTCCAATTACTTGGCCGCTTTGCACTTGGGGTTGATATGGTTGGACCTTTCAAAAGGTCCAAGGACAAGAAGACCCACCGCTGGTGGCGGTCGACAAGTTTACAAAGTGGGTAGAGGCGTAACCTGTTAGCAAGTGTGATGCGCCACGGGCGTTCAGTTCATCAAAAGGTGATTTTCCAGCTTGATTTACACAAGATCATCACGTATAATGGTACCAATTTGTCCAAAGGTGCCATGAAGGAGTTATGCGAACGTGAGCACGTCCGGCTTGACGTTTATTCAGTAGCTCACCCATAGTCCAATGGTCAAGCGGAAAGAGCTAATCAAGAGATCTTGAGAGGCATCAAGCCCCGGCTTATGGTCCCTTTGCAGAGGACACCGGGTTGTTGGGTAGAAGAGCTACCATCTGTGTTATGGAGTATAAACACTATGCCTAACAGATCCACGGGATACACGTCGTTCTTTATGGTCTATGGAGCGGAGGCGGTTCTCCCCAGTGACATCCGTCATGGCTCACCTCTGTGGCAGCTTATGTTGAAGCGGACAACAAGACGACACGGCAGGACGCTTTGGATCGGTTGGATGAAGAGCGTGACATAGCAGCTGCCCGCTCGGTGATTTACCAACAGGATCTTCGCTGCTACCATAGTCGCTGGTCATAACCGTAACTTTTCAAGAAGGAGATTTGGTGCTTCGCTCATCCAAGACCGCATCGATATGCACAAGTTATCCCCACCTTGGGAGGGACCTTCGTGGTCAGCAAGAATCTGCACAACGGGTCGCATTATCTCGATCGATGTTCGAGAGCATAAAGACTCACGACGCCGAGGAGGAGACCAACAGGTGTGGAACATAGCTCATCTTCGCCTTATTATACCCGAGCCATCGGCTCTACTTATGTACATATTATGACAAGTGTATATATTATGAATAAAGTAATAAACCGGAGCCTCAACTAAAGCGGGTATATGTTTCGTTACATCATGCGTGGTTACATGGAGTTGTTCTGTCTTTAAAGCGCCTCCGGTTTACCCCCGAGTTTTCTTTTCAAAAGCTTTGTTATATCACTTGGGGCTTGGTCGTGTCCGAACCAACGCAACACCTTTTGATAGGCGAAAGCCACCAGATCACTTGGGGACATGGTCAAGTCTGAACCAGACACGCCTCTTGATCGGCCTAAGGCCATAGAGTCACTTGGGGGCTTGGTCGAACCCAAACCATTGCCACGCCACTTGATCGACATAATGCCACGGTTTCAGTTGGGGACCTGGCTAACTTGAACCATGGCTACACCTTATAGGAAGCTTGGTCGTGTCCGACCATGGTAACACCATCTGATCGGCTCAGTAAAGCCTTATTTTTTGCAAAAGGTTTATCATTACCTTTGCTTCCATGTTTTCATAACTATTATTTGATTTTTGTTATGCTTTTTAAACCGACAACATTTTTAAACCGTTTCAAAACTGTCCATTGACGGAATTCGTCAATTTTTAATCCGGAGATAATTTCGCCGGTTTGATGTTTTTTCTGTTAACATCCTATTATGGAGTAACAGGGGGCTTATCATGACCCGGCACGGTTTACGTGGTAAACCGGCATTACAAATAACAGGAGTTGTTCTCTCCTTTGACGGTAAGGGTTTATACAACCTCCGCTTCAAGATTGGCTAAGCCAACTTTATGCCCAGCGATGGCAGGTATTTTGTATCATAAATTTTGATTATATACCTTAATATTTTGTTTCATATTTATATATGTCACAAGACCGGCTGGCGGCACAAACCGCCGTGGCGGTTTATGATTTTGTGACCGCAGCAATATAAGATTGAAAGTTTCGATCATTCAAGCAAGAGACAAGACCTATGCACGAAGGCATATTCAAAGCAAGAGTGTTATTACCCTATTACAAGGCAACATGGTGCCCAAATAAGATCATTGTTTCATGGAATATAATGAAGCAGCTCTTCAAACCGCTTCCGCTCATGCTTGCTCGCCGCCTTGGTCCGATGGTTGTGGGTCATCCTGCGCCGCTTCAGCTTCTTCATCTCTACCCACCTGCCGAAGTCAACAAAGGGTCCAATGATTCCCATTAAAGCTTGAAAGACAGCCTCCTCATGGATCAGGGAAGTTGGTTCAATATCAGGAGCGTAAGTATGCTTACGGATCGGAGGGATCAGCTTCTCCGCTTTAGGAATAGGTGCGGCTACTCGCTTGTTCTGATCGTCATACTGAGCTTGATAATGCGACAAGTTTGCCTCTTCAGCTAATTGGCAAGCCAGAGGGTGCACTGCCCGGTTTATCGCTCTCAAGTCATCTTCGTTGAACTCTGAGCCGTCTTCCTTCAGACTGGGATAGCCCTGAGCTGCTTCAACGGGATCAAAATCTGGCACCCATGCTTTGGCCCGGATTAAGGCGTTGATGGCGCCGGTTCGAGAAGCAGATTTCTTCAACTCTTCAATCCGGGCGGGAAGCATGGACAACCTCCTAAGAGTATCTTGAATTAAGGAAGGTGCTGGATTGTTATGTGATGCAGTGGAGATGATCCGCTGCACTCCAGTGTACAGCTGTTCTATTAAGGTATAGGTAGCCTTCAATTTCTTCCGAACATCTGACCCCAAGTGACCAATGCGTGTGCCTACAGCATAGCAAGAGAAATCACAAACCGGACTTATCATAAGAAGGTCAAGATTATCATAGAAGCCAAAGGAAACTTCATCAAGATGGCAGCAGCCATGGAATGCACTTGCCGCTTCACGCTGGTCAGCTCATCTACCACCGTTTAAGGGCAGCTTCAAAGATTTCCAACCTTTTTGGTTAAAGCGGCCTTTTCAAGATCCCAACCGCCCGCCAGACTTGAACCACTCCTTGAGCTGCTCCATGGTAGTCAAGGCGGTTTTCACTCATCCTTGGCCTTGGAGGTTTCGCTTGTTGAGACTTCAGATTTTTTGAAGATCATTGATTTGGGAGGCTTGTTGGCGTATCTCATTCTGCAACCAAAAGGGAACATGTTAATATCTTCGTTGCAAGTCCCAAATGCATAACCAGTCATACACATGGCACTTGGGGGCTAATGCATATTTGATCTTTATCTATCAATAAAATTACAAAGTCCCAAGCTCAATACAGGTATTCAACTTGGCACTTGGGGGCTAATGGCTATTTGCTCGAACATGTTCTGATGCGGCGATATAAATTACAGTCCCGGTTTAACTCTGCTAAGTTGAACCGGCCCTTGGGGGCTACATCAGTGGATTCTGAAGCATCAAGTTTATGTTAAGTCCCGGTTTAACTATGCTAAGTTGAACCGGCCCTTGGAGGCTACATCAGTGGATTCTGAAGCACCAAGTTTATGTTGAGTTTAAAAAAATTGAAATATTCAGGCGAGAAAAGAACATGGAAGTTACCTCGAATTTCTCTTTCATCATCTTCACCAGGCCAGCTTCATAGTCACGGCTGGTATACACCGGTTCAAGTAGCCGTAATGAAGGTCTTGGGGTTCAGAGCGCATAAGTTGCCGATCAACATCCCACTTGCCCTTGCTCATAGTGGCAAACTCTTCTTTGGCAGAATGTTTGGATAAATCGACTGGATTACCCGGTTCGCTGTGGCCAAAGCCAGTAATCACGACATCATCATCCTTTGTATCACCGGTTTGACCAGGGCGCCGGTTTGTCGCCAGCCGGATTGACCGGTGGTTTTTCCATCCGGTCGGGCTTCGGGCTGGTCGCCAGGAAGGGCGTGTCAACAGCCTTTCTTCAAAGAACAAAATTGTCATCTTGCTGTGGCGGATCATTGGGCGGTCTTCACAGATGGCCGCTTCAAGATTTGGGGCACCGCCGTTCAGGGATCTCTTCGTCGGCCGCTTTATCCGCACGAGCCTTTTGCTCGCCTAGGCTTGGCCCCGAAAAGGCACAACAACAACAACACGGCATATACTACACAATGATGCAGAGAAACAATATGAAAGGTATAACTTACCCAAGCACCGCTTTATGGTGGTGGCGGCTGAGTGGTGATGACTCGCCAGATGAGGAGTGAGAAGTGACCCGATAATCGGAATCGACGGATTAAGGGGTTGACGAAACAGCCTGCTTTAGGATAAGCATCGACAAGCAAATTAGAGACCTCGAACGACGCTTCCAACCGGACTGTTCGGTAAACCGTAGAGGTAATTCACTGGCCGCTTCTCGCCGAAGTTGTGCGGCGAGCTTCATGTTGTTGAGTCTTCATAAGAAATTTGGGATCCAAGTAAGCAAGGGATGAGAAAATTTAATTTTCCGGTTTGCCTCGACGGTTTTTAGTGAAGGCAAAGGATTTGAGTCGAGGAGAGAATAGTTACCTCTACAACATCAAGACATCTGGTTTTAGCATCATCCCGACAAACATCATCATTAATTAGGCGGTGAAAAGTAAGCCAAGTGAATCAAGTTCTACCTCAAGGTCCGGATTACCCACATCATCATCCACACCGGATCAAGATGCGTGGTTTTCTCTTATGAGCAGTCTTCTTGCCAGCTTTGGTCTTTTGCCGGATTGGTTTTTCCGGTTTGTCCGCTTCTCTGGTTTCTCTTGTGGACGTTTTTGCTCGTAATGGATCATCACCGATTAAGCAGCAGTTGATGTTAAAAGTGATACCGTGATGGTAGTAATATATTTAGTAAAAATAGTCAAGTCTTACAGATGGCGGTTTGTTGGTAGCATGTAGGGGAGCAGACCGTCCGGCACAGAGGTTTTCCGGTTCGCTCAACATCTTCGCACCGCCGGTGACCTCATCATCGGTAAGCTGGATATTAATATGTCGGAGGGGGTCATCGACACTACCAAAGGTACTCGCACATTAAACCAGAGGCCGGGAGAGGGGCAGATGCTCCATGATATCCAACAAGGCGCGAGATCAATTCCGTTAAACCATTGGCCATGAAGGCTCGATCTTGGAGAGTTGAGGAGCATATTTACTTTCTCACCGGGCGGTTAATCTTTATGAAAGGGATGTATGTTGCTGAGTCGCTCGGACGAAAACCGGGCAAGGGGTTCTCGCTGGTGTGAAGTGTCTCTGCAATAAAACCATGTTTGATTCCATTCCTTGGGGTGGCTGTGCAGTTTGACATGAGGATAAGTGACCTCCTTTCTTTTTTGAATCGCCACACCACCCAATTCGTGTTGGGCCCGTCGCTGAATTCTCAGGCGGCGGTTTAGATGGAAGCAGTCTCTAAACAGTTCAACTGTAGGTTCTTCTTGAAAGTATGCCTCACAGAGCACTTGGAAGTGATGATATTGGTAATGAATTGGGGCCTGATCTTGTGGACGGAGTTGAAAATTGGCTAGCACATCTCGATAAAATTTTGAACCGGCGGATTGAAACCCCGGCTAGGTGATCTCATGAAAACTACAACCTCTCCTTCTTGAGGTGTGGGTGGACATTCTTGCCAAGAACCCTCCAATGAATATTATGTTTATCGCTAAAGCGCCACCAGACCAGATTGTTTAATTGAGTTTCGTGACACGGAAGGAGCCCAGCTTGCACTCATATACTTGTTTGGCCATCTACCAAAAATATATAAACCGTTCAAGAAATGTGTTGGGACAAAGAGAGAACCGTGTACAATGCTAAATCGAGACAAATACGCTTAAACCGAGTTCTATGAAGCGACAAGATCCGTTAAGGAGTTCGGCGGTTCAACAAGGGGACTAATGGTGTATACCGGTTTATCTAATTTTTTCTATGTTAAGTTAAACCGCGTGGTCTAAGGTCTAAATATTGAAAACAATTGAGGTTGCGAACGGCTAAGTCAAATAGTTTAAGATTTAATTCAAAAATCCAGGAATGACCTATAAAATATGTTCATCATTTTTGGAAGAGGTTTTCACCTTTATCATAAGTCATGAACATTTCCAAAGGGCATTTCGGGTCATTGAGAAAATATTTTATTTGGACCTAGTTTGATTTGATCTCGGTGTTAGGGTTTGATCAATCCCCATTTCGAAGTTTCCTGAAATTTAGACATGATGCATGGATGCAATGCAACTAATTACAAACAACTCGGGTCAGGATAACTCACCCTCACTAAACAAGAATCTCGCCCCGAGATTCAAGACGGAGGTAAGAAGACAGAGGGCACAAACTAACACGGTCTTCACGATCCAGGTTACACTTCATAGAAACGTTGACACGATCACCATCTTTGTCTCGACGTCTTGCCTTGAGAACTACATCCAACATGACAACGAGAAGAAAAGGGGGAATTTAGAAGAATCGATCTTCTTGAGGTTCGAACAATTTAGGATCATCTTAATGATCCAAGATCAACTCATGGAATGAGACATAAAAACATCTCTGGAGCGGAGAGGTAAGACATGCATCAGGAGGGACGGAGGAAACAATTTTACGAGGGTTTCAAAATAGCGAGGGAAGTTGCCATGATTCCAAAACGGGGCACCTCAGGGGAGGTGACGCGAAGAACTATTCCCTTAAGTGTCAAAAAATTTACTTTTGATTCAGAGATCATTGAAACTCTTCATACCAGCCTAAGGCAATTCACAATGATCGTTTGGCGTAGTGCAAAGGAATGGCATACCCGGACTGGAATGGATGATGTGGACTACCTTGTTGAAGACAACGCAATGGAAGATTTTTGCTTATCATCGGAGGTGGAGGGGACCAATGGTAGGACCACTTTTGTGAATGATCTTGAACAAGAATTACTAAGAAGGCAGCCCATAGTGAAATGGCACAAGGACGGTGCAAGCTGGGAACGAAATGCAACTGTTGGAATGTTCCAACCATCATATCCGCCTGAGATTCAGATCTGATTGGTGATAGGATACTTCGGACTCAACATGTCCGAAAAGAAAGGTCGCAACACAAATTGATGAGATAACGTTGCGAGATTCTCGGGATATGAACTACGATGGCAAGCTCCAAAACATGAGCTGGTTCTGCTACACACATGTGAACATGCTGTCCTAGACAAGCATGATCACATGGTAGTCTTATAATGAAACACTACCGAGTTCAGGTTGGGAACCATCATCGAGGATAACGAAGTCCTAACATAAGTCATGACATGTTGTTATGAAGGAACTCCTTCTCCTTGAACAAAGCAATCAGTGGCTTGGTGTGCTAGGGATACATATAGGATGAAGGTTGCAAGTCTCCAGACTACAGAATACTTCGCACGTATGCATGACTGATTTGGGATTATTCCAAAGGAAACAAAACAAACCTTTCTCAAATTCATGGCGGCAACTTACACCTAAAGCACACGAATTTGAGGAAGTCACTTCTTCCATCCAAGCAGAAGATATCATCCTTCTTCAACACACACACACACACACACACACACACACACACACACAGAAGATATCCCTTAGAGATGAACTAAGTTAAGCAAAGCTTTATCTTCCAACTCTCCAAGTTATTGTCTAGCTCAACCAACTAGCTCAGGGATATCCAACACAGATTCTTGGAGAAAGGGTGGTTCACAAGAAACCAACTTGATCACGAGCTCAACATAACAGTCAGGGAACAACCTGATAATACTTCCAAGAAGATATTCCGAAAATCATGAACCAACGGTATGTTACTAAGCTCGAGATCAACCTTGCTTTGCAGGGCAAGATGATATGATCAAGAGAGTGAGGGATTGTTACAATCCTAACTCATTGGTCGAAGAGTGCACCAGAAATAAGGACTAGGTAGCACAATCTATCTTAGAATGATGATTCAATAACCAACACGCTAGGAATGAAAATATTGTCCATTTACTACCAAGCAACGAGGTTGCTAGGAGTATCGATTTCACACACCACAATTCACTTGTCGGCATTCCGTTTATAACAACACGGGACCAAGGAATGAATAATGATAGCGAGAAGTATCACTACGTCAAGAATTCATGAGAAATGGTGCAATTCTCATGACACTCTTGACATAAAGATGGTAACACTCCGAGGTAGAACAGAACAAAGCTGGATTGGCATTTTGATCTGTGGAATACAACTACTTTGACCCAATCCTAGAAATGGACAAGGTACTGGAGTTTGTTTCTCCTATTCATTCCAGAATAGAATGGCTCGACGGACCACAAGAATAGTAGGCATCGATGAACACGAATGCACAATTACTCCTGACTATCAATTGATAGACGAAGGTCGGAATACAACTAAAGAGGGACAACTCAAAGGAACATATAACTTTTCGAGTTGTGGAGGCATGGATTAGTATGTCGAGCAAAGTTTAACATTTCTTCCGAATAGCCCATGTGGAAAGGGTAGAACTGGCAAATTCACAATTATATATGGAGAACTCCTCAAGAGTACTCTGATTGTGATCCTTCGGTTCAGCGAGGAACTTCTGCCATAAGCGGTTCATAGTATTTGGAAGAAGGAAATACCACAGACCTCGAGGACTCTCGCAAAGTTACTAGTATCCTAAAGGAACTAGCAAACACTATCAACATGAGGTAAGTAGGGTGAATCTCGGTTCGTAAACCCAGAGTAGAATGCCTACTACTAAGTGGCATCACGGATGCTTTCGAGATTGATGGCCGAGTCATCACATCGAGACACAAAAGCATTGCTAAATTACTAGGTGACTTCCTAAAACACCTAGGGTCATAATAATAGCTCCAATATATATGCCGAGGCAACAAAGTACCTCAGCTCAACGATTAGTGTGCTTATTCGACCAAAAGGACATCGAATGGAAAGAAAGGATTTGCAAATGCATCGACTATTCAGAGACACAGGATGACTTGACAAGATAACGGCTGTAAATGCTCAAAAAGATTTGAGACATCATGCAAAAATTGTGGCATAACCACTCAACAACATCATATCAAGGTTTCGAGATCAACAGTTAACATACGGAAGTAGTAGAAACTGAACTGAGGCTTAAAACCAACAATCTTGCAAGTCTACAGATTAGTAACACGTGATCCTGATAGAAAGATGAGAAGCCTAGTTCTTAATCCCCGTAGAAGAGAAGAGGATGACTCGGATCAGAAGGCCATGAGGTATAAGGAGTAAAAAGAGCCTTACGTTCCCATCCACAATCAATTCCCTTACATAACTAAAGCATTTCTAGACATAACTTCGACCAGTTTGGCTTGGTAACCTACAGGCAGTCAGGCTCTGATACCAACGCTGTCAGGACCCCGATTCCAAGTCACATCGATCTAGCCGGTAAGACCTCATATCACTTTGCGGCCTCACGCACGGTATTCCCACGGGTGTTGCCTTACCATGGCCCTGGACCGTTTGCGCCTTTTGGCTCACGTATATGATGGTGTCGCTAGCATCCATATGATAGAGAACCCGGGCCGACATGGCTAGTCGTGAACCCAAAGCGGCACTAACCCATGGGGACAGGCATACATTAATCACATCGAGCATGTCGGTCAGCAGCGTGTGAATCCGGGTTGTAGCACTGGGCTAACAGGACTCCAGGAACCCGGGCTGTAGCAGGCTAGGCAGGACTGGATGTCACCGTGTGACATTTCAAGAAGGACATACAGAACGAAGTGAAACACATGCCGCCATCAAGTGTCCGAACAGAGTGCTGGGCTAGCAGGACTCCGGTGAACCGGGCTGTAGCGGACTACTATGGCTCAAGGAGGCACTAGACTACATTTCCCCATAAGAGAGGCTGCCAAGGATAAACAACTAGATTGTCGGATCCCACACATACCAAGAATTTCAAACATACACACAATATGCTCGATATGTGTAAATACAACATGGCATCACAACATAACTCTATGACTCAAAGTATTTATTCATTAGGCTCCGAGGAGCGAGAATATTACAAACATGGGTCTCATGACCCAACATACAGAGCATACAAGCAACAAGCACAAGCGGAAGCTTAACATGTCTGAGTACAGACATCTACAAATGGAAAAGGCTGAGAAGCCTGACTATCTACTAGATCCTGCTGGGGGCACAAGATCATAGCTGAGGTAACAAGCTAAACGCCGAGTCCACGCTGAACTACTAGCGAGACCGACGCCTCTCGCAAAACATAAAATAAGCAAACGTGAGTACAAATGTACTCAGCAAGACTTACATCGTAACTAACTACATATGCATCCTTATCAACAAAGGGGTGGTGGAGTTTGACCGCAGCAAGCCAGCTTTGACTCGGTGGCTATCCTAAACTATGACCGCAAGTAACTCTTTTGAGGTGGCGCACACGAGTCCACATATTCACCATATCAATACACCACTATGGATCCGCTCCGCCTCCCTCACGAGAACGCCATCCATAGCACTCACGCTATCTTGCGCATTTTAGAGTATCCACTTTCACTTGTCTATGAACTGTTATAGGCAACCCGTAAGTCCTTTTCCGTGGACACGCCTATTCAATAGATCATATTAACCCCGCAGGGTGTACTTCTTCACACACGCTCTCGCCACTTACCGCCATGTCCACGTCATGTATCTCGGCAACCTTCAAGCGGAAGCCTGGCGAGGGTGTCGGCCACGGCCTACCTAAACACTCAAGTCCCTAGTCCACGTTTATCGCCTATTGGGGCTCCATCCGCAGGGAGGCCGGCCGAGGTTTCCACTAACGGCCCCGAACGATGTGTGCAGGGTTCCCGAAACACCAAACGGGCGAATCGGTACACCGTGCCATGTGCTTACCGCAATACAGCCCACCCCTAAGGTCAGCGCTGCGTGCGGCCCCCAGCATGCTACAAACACCAGAAACTACTTTGCAACTCCCGGACAAAGGACAAGGGTGGTTAAGAAGCCGAGAGAGTCAATTATGATCCCAATGTGTGGTAGTAACTGTTTCATGGATCACAAACACGTAACTCAGTTCCTAAGGACGGCTGCAATGAGACAACCCACCATGTACTCCTACATGGCCTCTCACCGCTACTTTTACCAAATCGTGTTCACACACTTAGCTCTCAACAAGAGGGACATGTTCACACACCATTCCAATTCATTCTCGATGAATCGACCTAACTCAACTCTCAAAGAAGAGAGGTGCATGACAATCAAGCATGAATGAGTAGGCACAACAGGGCTCAAACAACTCCTACTCATGCTAGTGGGTTTCATCTAATTACTGTGGAATGAAAGGTCATGCAGAGGGTAGAGGGGTTCAGCTACCGCAGCAAGTAACAAATGAATCGTTGTTGTCCTAATGAAGTAAAAGAGAGCAGGAGCGAGAGAGTGGGATTGTATCGGAATGAACAAGGGGGTTTTGCTTGCCTGGCACTTCAAGATAGCATTGAGTATTCATCGCTGTCAATGATCACAACGCCGGCACAACGCTCATCGAGAGGGACAATCACCGGCAACAGAGAAAGAACACAATCAATGCAATGCAACAATATGATGCATGATCATGAGATGGCAATATGATGTGATGTAAGCTAATGCAGCTAGCAATGATTTAAATGAAGTTGGTTTGAACCCAAGGTTCAAATTCAAACTCCTTGTACGGCATTTCAAATGCCATTTATTCATATTGTCTTATACAACAAGTTGTTCAAACATGCATGACAACAGTACAGATGGATTGATTGGATTTTTCTAATAATTTTTCATATATAAATTAATTCATTTGGAGCTACGGTTGAATTACTATGAATTTTAGAAGTTTAGGATGTTTTCTGGAATTTCCTGAATTAAAATAAATCCAGAAAAAGAGTTATTGCGCCAAGATTAGGTCATGCTAACCTCAAAGAGGTCAACAGTGGGTCCAGGTCAAACCCGACCAAAGTGGGGTCCATCGGTCAAGAGGTTAGTTAACTAACTAAAGTTAGTTTGTGCTAAGCTAATACTAATCCTAGTTTAGTTAGTGGCCTGGGGCCCACATGTCAGTGAGTCAGGGGGATAGTCAAACCCCGGTCAAACGGGGTCAAACCCATTGGACCAGGTCAACGGCTCGTCGCCGGCGACGACAGAGACGGCGGAGGGCTGCGGGATTGCGTCTCCGACGACCAAACCAACGGCGGAGGCCATCTACGTGACGAGGAGGCTCGGCCGCATCGACTAGTGCCATTGGTTTCGCCGGAGGTGGCCTAGAACGACGGCGGCGTCCACTTGGGCGGCGGCCAGAGTTTGGCGGGGACGGGAGAAGGAGCTACGGTGCACGGCAGGGGCCGATGTTGGTCGTGTTCGGCTCCTGGGAGCTCGGTGAGCACGGAGGCACGCTCAAAAACGGGCGGGGGTGACTGTGGCCACGGCAACGACATGGCACCGCGGCGGCAAGCTCGGTCGTGGTCGGAGGACGGGGCTAGGGGATGCGAATGGAGGGGCGAGCAAGGGGGAAAGGAGCAGGAGCTCACAGGGATGCGGCAGGTAGGTCAGAGCCTCGAGACGCCTGACGAGGCGGATCGACGGGTCGATCTCCGGCACCGGAGATGAAGACGACGGCGTTCGATCGACCGGGCATTCTCTGTCGCGTCGCGCGGTGTGTGGCTCCACGGGGTCGTGGCGGAGCTTAGGGATGCGGAGAGAGAGCGAGGGAGTGGCTACGGCCGTGGTGGAGCTCGTCGGTGGCAGCGGCTCCGTTCGGGTCCGAGGTGCTGAGCAAGAGGGAGAGCAGGTTGGAAGGTGATGAGCACGGGAGGGAGTCGAGAGAGGCCTCAGGGGGTGCGTGGCATCCGTGGCAGCGTCGAGGAGGCAGCAGGCAGGCAGGAGGTGGGCTGGCGAAGCCGGGCACGCAGTCGCTTCTCCTCCCGGCAGGAGGAAGAAGACAGCGCCGCCTCGTGGGCTGGGCTGTTATTGGGCTGCCACCGAGCCGCAGTAAGTGGCCCTGTGGGCTTCTCTCTCTCTCTGTTTTTTTTTGTTTTCTATTTTGTAGTTTGTTTTGATCCAGTTTTAAAAACCAGAACAATTTTATAAATCCTGAAAATATTCATGAGCACTTTCTGGATTATTTCAGTGGCCCACAAATACTTCCAACATTATTTGAGCATTTAAATTATTTATAGTGTTTAAATGCCCAAAGTCAAATAGTTTAAGATTTAATTCAAAAATCCAGGAATTACCTATAAAATATGTTCATCATTTTTGGAAGAGGTTTTCACCTTTATCATAAGTCATGAACATTTCCAAAGGGCATTCTGGGTCATTGAGAAAATATTTTATTTGGACCTAGTTTGATTTGATCTGGTGCTAGGGTTTGGATCAATCCCCATTTCAAGTTTCCTGAAATTTAAACATGATGCATGGATGCAATGCAACTAATTACAAACAAATCTAGGGTTGTGATAACTCACCCCCACTAAACAAGAATCTCGTCCCGAGATTCAAGACGTGAGGTTAGAAGACAGAGGGCACAAACTAACACGGTCTTCACGATCCAGGTTACACTTCATAGAAATGTTGACATGATCACCATCTTTGTCTCGACGTCTTGCCTTGAGAACTACATCCAACATGACAACGAGAAGAAAAGGGGGAATTTAGAAGAATCGGTCTTCTTGAGGTTCGAACAATTTAGAATCATCTTAATGATCCAAGATCAACTCATGGAATGAGACATAAAAACATCTCTGGAGCGGAGAAGTAAGACATGCATCAGGAGGAACGGAGGAAACAATTTTACGAGGGTTTCAAAATAGCGAGGGAAGTTGCCATGATTCCAAAATGGGGCACCTCAGGGGAGGTGACGCGAAGAACTATTCCCTTAAGTGGCAAAAATAATTACTTTTGATTCAGAGATCATTGAAACTATTCATACCAGCCTAAGGCAATTCACAACGATCGTTTGGCGGAGTGCAAAGGAATGGCATACCTGGACTAGAATGGATGATGTGGACTACCTTGTTGAAGACAACGCAATGGATGATTTTTGCTTATCATCGGAGGTGGAGGGGACCAATGGTAGGACTACTTTTGAGGATGATCTTGAACAAGAATTACTAAGAAGGCAGCCCATAGTGAAATGGCACAAGGATGGTGCAAGCTGGGAACGAAATGCAACTGTTGGAATGTTCCAACCATCATATCCTACCGAGATTCAGATCTGATTGGTGATAGGATACTTGGACTCAAAGATGTCCAAAAGAAAGGTCGCAACACAAATCGACGAGATGACGCTATAGATTCTCGGATATGAACTACGATAGCAAGCTCCAAAACATGAGCTGGTTCGCTACACACATGTGAACATGCTGTCCTAGACAAGCATGATCACATGGTAGTCTTATAATCAAACACTACCGAGTTCAGGTTGGGAACCATCATCGAGGATAACGAAGTCCTAACATAAGTCATGACTAGTTGTTATGAAGGAACTCCTTCTCCTTGAACAACGCAATCAGTGGCTTGGTGTGCTAGGGATACATATAGGATGAAGGTTGCAAGTCTCCAGACTACAGAATACTTCGCACGTATGCATGACTGATTTGGGATGATTCCAAAGGAAACAAAACAAACCTTTCTCAAATTCATGGCGGCAACTTACACCTAAAGCACATGAATTTGAGGAAGTCACTTCTTCCATCCAAGCATAGGCTTCATGAACGGCACACAAAGGGATTGCTTACAAAGTTTCCAACGCTAGGTTGATGTTCAACATGAATCATGGGGGAGACAAAATGCTACTGATGGGCTCAACATCAACTCATCGGAATTTCCATATCACTGAACTTCCACCATCATGTGAACACGGTGATAGCATTGGTCAGACCAAAAGATGTAATGGTGTATGCTCGAGGGATCAACCGCGAGTAAGACAACATTACGAACATCGCTGGTTCTGATTTGACTTGACGATAGCCCATACTCAAGTCAAAGTTTTGACTAGGCAATAGATCCAACAACTGATCACGAGGACCAATCAATGGAGATATCATCCTTCTTCACACACACACACACACACACACACACACACACACAGAAGATATCCCTTAGAGATGAACTAAGTTAAGCAAAGCTTTATCTTCCAACTCTCCAAGTTGTTGTCTAGCTCAACCAACTAGCTCAGGGATATCCAACACAGATTCTTGGAGAAAGGGTGGTTCACAAGAAAACAACTTGATCACGAGCTCAACATACCAGTCAGAGAACAACCTGATAATACTTCCGAGAAGATATTCGGAAAATCACGAACCACCGGTATGTTACTAAGCTCGAGATCAACCTTGCTTTGCAGGGCGAGATGATAGATCAAGAGAGTGAGGGATTGTTACAATCCTAACTCATTGATCGAAGAGTGCACCAGAAATAAGGACTAGGTAGCACAATCTATCTTAGAATGATGATTCAATAACCAACACGCTAAGAATGAAAATATTGTCCATTTACTACCAAGCAACGAGGTTGCTAGGAGTATCGATTTCACACACCACAATTCACTTGTCGGCATTCCGGTTATAACAACACGGGACCAAGGAATGAATAATGATAGCGAGAAGTATCACTACGTCAAGAATTCATGAGAAATGGTGCAATTCTCATGACACTCTTGACATAAAGATGGTAACACTCCGAGGTAGAACAGAACAAAGCTGGATTGGCATTTTGATTTGTGGAATACAACTACTTTGACCCAACCCTAGAAATGGACAAGGTACTGGAGTTTGATTCTCCTAGTCATTCCAGAATAGAATGGCTCGACGGACCACAAGAATAGTAGGCATCGATGAACACGAATGCACAATTACTCCTGACTATCAATTGATAGACGAAGGTCGGAATACAACTGAAGAGGGACAACTCAAAGGAACATATAACTTTTCGAGTTGTGGAGGCATGGATTAGTATGTCGAGCAAAGTTCAACATTTCTTCCGAATAGCCCATGCGGAAAGGGTAGAACTGGAAAATTCACAATTATATATGGAGAACTCCTCAAGAGTACTCTGATTGTGATCCTTCGGTTCAGCGAGAAACTTCTGCCATAAGCGGTTCATAGTATTTGGAAGAAGGAAATACCATAGACCTCGAGGACTATCGCAGTTACTAGTATCCTAAAGGAACTAGCAAACACTATCAACATGAGGTAAGTAGGGTGAATCTCGGTTCGTAAACCTGGAGTAGAATGCCTACTACTAAGTGGCATCACGGGATGCTTTCGAGATTGATGGCCAGAGTCATCACACTGGAATCACAAAAGCATTGCTAAATTACTAGTTGACTTCCTAAAACACCTAGGGTCATAATAATAGCTCCAACATATATGCCGAGGCAACAAAGTACCTCAACTCACCGATTAGTGTGCTTATTCTGACCAAAAAGGACATCGGGAACGTAAAGAAAGGATTTGCAAATGCATCACACTATTCAGAGACTGGATGACTTGACAAAGATAACGGCTGTAAATGCTCAAAAAGATTTGAGACATCATGCAAAAATGGTGGCATAACCACTCAACAACATCATATCAAGGTTTTGAGATGAACAGTTAACATACGGAAGTAGTAGAAACTGAACTGAGGCTTAAAACCAACAATCTTGCAAGTCTACAGATTAGTAACACGTGATCCTGATAGAAAGATGAGAAGCCTAGTTCTTAATCCCCGTAGAAGAGAAGAGGATGACTCGGATCAGAAGGCCATGAGGTATAAGGAGTAAAAAGAGCCTTACGTTCCCTTCCACAATCAATTCCCTTACATAACTAAAGCATTTCTAGACACAACTTCACCAGTTTGGCTTGGTAAACCTACAGCAGTCAAAGCTCGATACCAACGCTATCAGACCCCGATTCCAAGTCACATCGATCTAGCCGGTAACACCTCATATCACTTTGCGCCTCACGCACGGTATTCTACAGGTGTCGCCTTACCATGGCCCGGACCGTTTGGCGCCTTTTGGCTCACGATATGATGGTGTCGCTAGCATCCATATGACAGAGAACCCGGCCGACATGGCTAGTCGTGAACCCAAAGCGGCACTAACCCATGGGGACAGGCATACATGAATCACATCGAGCATGTCGGTCGCCAGCGTGTGAGTCCGGCTGTAGCACTGGCTAACAGGACTCCGGGAACCCGGGCTGTAGCAGCTAGGCAGACTCGGATGTCACCGCGTGACATTTCCCGAAGCGATGTATACAGAACGAAGTGAAACACATGCCGCCACCAAGTGTCCGAGCAGAGTGCTGGGCTAGCAGGACTCCGTGAACCGGGCAGAAGCGGACTACTATGGCTCAAGGAGGCACTAGACTACATTTCCCCATAAGAGAGGCTGCCAAGGATAAACAACTAGATTGTCGGATCCCACACATACCAAGCATTTCAAACATACACACAATATGCTCAATATGTGTAAATACAACATGGCATCACAACATAACTCTACGACTCAAAGTATTTATTCATTAGGCTCCGAGGAGCGAGATATTACAAACATGGGTCTCATGACCCAACATACAGAGCATACAAGCAACAAGCACAAGCGGAAGCTTAACATGTCTGAGTACATACATCTAGAAATGGAAAAGGCTGAGAAGCCTGACTATCTACCAGATCCTGTCGGGGGCACAAGATCGTAGCTGAGGTAACAAGCTAAACGCCGGAGTCCACGCGGAACTACTAGCGAGACTGACGTCTCTCTGCAAAACATAAAATAAGCAAACGTGAGTACAAATGTACTCAGCAAGACTTACATCAGAACTAACTACATATGCATCCTTATCAACAAAGGGGGTGGTGGAGTTTGACTGCAGCAAGCCAGCTTTGACTCAGTGGCTATCCTAAACTATGACTGCAAGTAACTCTTTTGAGGTGGCACACACGAGTCCACATATTCACCATATCAATACACCACTATGGATCCGCTCCCGCCTCCTCACGAGAACGCCATCCATAGCACTCACGCTATCTTGGCGATTTTAGAGTATCCACTTTCACTTGTCTATGAACTGTTATAGGCAACCCGAAGTCCTTTTCGCGGACACGGCTATTCAATAGATCATATTAACCCCTGCAGGGTGTACTTCTTCACACACGCCTCGCCACTTACCGCCATGTACACGTCATGTATCTCGGCAACCTTCAAGCGGAAGCTCTGGCGAGGGTGTCGGCCACGGCCTACCTAAACACTCAAGTCCCTAGTCCAGGTTTATCGCCTATTGGGGTTCCATCCGCAGAGAGGCCGGCCGAGGTTTCCACTAACGGCCCCGAACGATGTGTGCAGGGTTCCCGAGACACCAAACGGGCGAATCGGTACACCGTGCCACGTGCCTACCGCAACACAGCCCACCCCTAAGGTCAGCGCCATGCATGCCCCAAAGATGCTAAAAACACCAGAAACTACTTTGCAACTCTCGGACAAAGGACAAGGGTGGTTAAGAAGCCGAGAGAGTCAATTAAGGATCCCAATGTGTGGTAGTAACTGTTTCATGGATCACAAACACATAACTCAGTTCCTAAGGACGGCTGCAATGAGACAACCCACCATGTACTCCTACATGGCCTCTCACCGCTACCTTTACCAAATCGTGTTCACACACTTAGCTCTCAACAGTAGGACATGTTCACACACCATTCCAATTCATTCCCGATGAATCGACCTGACTCAACTCTAAGCAAAGAATGTGCATGAAAAACAAGCATGAATGAGTAGGCACAACAGGGCTCAAACAACTCCTACTCATGCTAGTGGGTTTCATCTAATTACTGTGGAATGACAGGTCATGCAGAGGGTAGAGGGGTTCAGCTACCGCAGCAAGTAACAGATGAATCGTTGTTGTCCTAATGCAGTAAAAGAGAGCAGGAGCGAGAGAGTGAGATTGTATCGGAATGAACAAGGGGGTTTTGCTTGCCTGGCACTTCTGAAGATAGCATTGAGTATTCATCAGTGTCAATGATCACAACGTCGGTACAACGTTTACTGAGAGGGGACAATCACCGGCAACAGAGAAAGAACACAATCAATGCAATGCAACAATATGATGCATGATCATGAGATGGCAATATGATGTGAGTTAAGCTAATGCAGCTAGCAACGATTTAAATGAAGTTGGTTTGAACCCAAGGTTCAAATTCAAACTCCTTGTAAGGCATTTCAAATAACATTTATTCATATTGTCTTATACAACAACTTTAAGTTGTTCAAACATGCATGACAACAATACAGATGGATAGATTGGATTTTTCTGATAATTTTTCATATATAAATTAATTCATTTGGAGCTACGGTTGAATTACTATGAATTTTAGAAGTTTAGGATATTTTCTGGAATTTCCTGAATTAAAATAAATCCAGAAAAAGAGTTATTGCGTCAGCATTAGGTCATGCTAACCTCAGCAGGTCAACAGGTGGGTCCAGGTCAAACCTGACCAGTGGGGTCCACTGGTCAGTAGTTAGTTAACTAACTAAAGTTAGTTTGTGCTAAGCTAGTACTAATCCTAGTTTAGTTAGTGGCCTGGGGCCGACATGTTAGTGAGTCAGGGGAATAGTCAAACCCCGGTCAAACGGGGTCAAACCCGCCAGGCCAGGTCAACGGCTCGTCGCCAGCGACGACAGAGACGGCGGAGGGCTGCGGGATTGCATCTCCGGCGACCAAACCAACGGCGGAGGCCATCTACGTGACGAGGAGGCTCGGACGCATCGACTAGTGCCATTGGTTTCGCCGGAGGTGGCCTAGAACGACGGGGCGTCCACTTGGGCGGCGGCCGGAGTTCGGCGGGGAGGGGAGGAGGAGCTACGATGCACGGCAGGGGCCGGTTTTGGTCGTGTTCGGCTCCTGGGAGATCGGTGAGCACGGAGGCACGCTCAAAAACGGGCGGGGGCGACTGTGGCCACGGCAACGACATGGCACGGCGGCGGCAAGCTCGGCCGTGGTCGGAGGACGGGGCTAGGGGACGGGAATGGAGGGGCGAGCAAGGGGGAAGGAGCAGGAGCTCACAGGGATGCGGCAGGGTAGGTCAGCGGCCTCGAGACGCCTCGACGAGGCGGATCGACGGGTCGATCTCCGCACCGGAGATGAAGACGACGATGCTCCGGCCGACCGGGGCATCCTCCGTCGCGGCGTCGGGTGTGTGGCTCCACGGGTCGTGGCGGAGCTTAGGGATGCGGAGAGAGAGCGAGGGAGTGGCTGCGGACATGGTGGAGCTCGTCGGTGGCGGCGGCTCCGTTCAGGTCCGAGGTGCGGAGCGAGAGGGAGAGCAGGAGGGAAGGGGATGAGCACGGGAGGGAGTCGAGAGAGGCCTGAGGGGGTGCGTGGCATCCGTGGCGGCGTCGGGGAGGCAGCAGGCAGGCAGGAGGTGGCGCGGTGAGCGTCGGGCACGCAGCTGCTTCTCCTCCTGGCAGGAGGAAGAAGACAGCGCTGCCCCTGGTGGACTGGGCCTGTTGGCTGGGCTGCCAGCTGGGCCGGCCAGGTAAGTGGCCCAGGTGGGCTTCCTCTCTCTCTTCTGTTTTTTTTTTGTTTTCTATTTTTGTAGTTTGTTTTGATCCAGTTTTAAAAACCAGAACAATTTTATAAATCCTGAAAATATTCATGAGCACTTTCTGGATTATTTCAGTGGCCCACAAATACTTCCAACATTATTTGAGCATTTAAATTATTTATAGTGTTTAAATGCCCAAAGTCAAATAGTTTAAGATTTAATTCAAAAATCCAGGAATGACCTATAAAATATGTTCATCATTTTTGGAAGAGGTTTTCACCTTTATCATAAGTCATGAACATTTCCAAAGGGCATTCTGGGTCATTGAGAAAATATTTTATTTGGACCTAGTTTGATTTGATACGGTGCTAGGGTTTGGATCAATCCCCATTTCAAGTTTCCTGAAATTTAAACATGATGCATGGATGCAATGCAACTAATTACAAACAACTCTGGGGCTGTGAAAAATCTCTAAAAAGACAAATATTTAGGAACAGTGGGAGTATGGTATAGAAACCAAAAAGGTGGCATTCACACAAAGCAAATCTAAACTAAGCTGATGACATATAAGATGTATAATGTAAGCAATGCGAGGCGCCATACGAATGATATGACCAACTTCAGCATGCCAGGTTAGAGCAGACACCTCAGGTGGTAAATAAGAGTGGTCGGATCCCTCTGAATCCCCATCTGAATAGTTATCTTCCTCGGAATACAATCTGGAACGGCGGGAGGGGGGCACTTCGCACAACATGGAGTGGCGTCTGCATGACATTATATACCCACGCAATGGTCTTCTCTTTTTCTCTACATGTTCAGTACGATTGTGTACAATAACTAGAATGCACAATAAACAAATAGTTAGATTTTGTAAGGCCTAAGGGGTGCATGTAGAAATCAAGACTGATGGTAGCAAACGAGTGGATAGATCCAGAACTAATGATAGCAGGTAGATTATAGCTTCAGTTTTAAAAAGATGGAGAATGGATCATCTACTGTTTGTTGCCCACCCAACTCCTGTAGCTGCCGGAGGTCGTGCAGCAGCAGCAGCAAGAGCGAGAGCAAGAGCAGAACAGCAGCACGAACAAGAGCAAGAGCGGAGCATCAGCGCGACCGACAACAATAGCAGAGAAGAGCAGCAGCATGAACGAAAGCAAGAGCAGTGCAGCAGTGCGACCGACAGCAACAAAAGAGCCGCAGCGCAAGCGAGAGCCGGAGCAGCAGCAGCGCGAGCAAGAGCCAGAGCAGCTGCAGCTAGTGTCGGTGTGGAAGTCGCCATCGAGGAAGCAACGACATGGGGGAGAGACGTCGTGGATGAAGTAGCCGGCGACGGCACCGTCGATGGAGACCCGCCAGGGCTGCTCGGTATCGAGCACCAACAGCCCCATGAGATCGAATAAAAGATAAAATGCAGCAGTGAGTGCAGAACCTCCTTGGTGGCGGCGAGTGGGCCTCGGCTTCATCAAAGGAATTGGTGAGGGTGCTGCGGTTCCGGTGGGGCAGGTCAAGATAGTGCTGTGGGGATGGAGGTGGTGCGATAGACGAGGCGAACGTCAGGGCAGCTCCTTGAAGGTGGAGAACGGGGCGGCTGATCTGGCGGGACGACGAGATCGACGACGGATCCTCATCCGGTGCGGTGGATGAGGGACGGCGAGCTTTCGCGGTGGACGACGTCGTCGGGGAAGAGTCTCCGGCAGGGCGGTGGTCGGGAGGCCGATGGAGGAGCGTGGGGTTTCACGGGTTTTGGCGGCCTCGGTGTACGAATGGGAGGGCGAAGGGGAAGGTAGGGGGAGCCATGGCTTAGGGACGCGCTTGTCCGAAATGTAGGGTAAGTTACCAGCGTACCCCCACCGGTTTTGACACCATGACATCGAGCCATCATTTCCGACTGAGGGGTAGAAGGGGGATTTCGCGTGTCTAGGCTGCGGGGCCGATTTCGGATGAGGAGGGAGTTTTCGCGTGCGTCGAAATTTCGAGATAACAAGGCGCGGAGCGGGTTGAAGAGGCAGGAGTTTCAAAGCAGATGAGACAAAAGATACTCGAGCTTGAAAATTTCGGGATAACAAGGCGCGGATTCCTTGTTCGGCAGAACAAACTTGACGTGTACAAAAAAACAATCCATACAAGACAAAAGAGAGTCATGTCCCCTTTTACTATATTGCTATAGATGTCATTGAATAAACTACAAGAAAGATGTAAAAAAATCGGGAGAACAAGATTACCCTGTACAGTACCAAATCGATTCGCACTTCCCTCAACAACAACAAAAAACAAATCAATTCCCACCAAAAGAAAGAATCATGTCCCTTTTTATATGATTAAAAATGCCAGGATCTTGAATTTCAATTTTTGAATCCACGTAATGTTGAATTTGAATATATCGTTAGGTAACCTAGCGGTTTATAATGGATGTAGTCCTACATTTTGATCTTCCATCATATATGAACATTTTACTCCACCCTATGAACATATATATTGTCGTCTACCATATGGACTAAATTTGAATCAATTTTCCTTATTTGAATATGATTGTTGTCAAGTTATACAATCATTTAAATATTATCTTGATAACAAAAAACATGCATATAGCAGTAATCATATTTCACTATGAACTACATGTACCATGCGATCTCCAATTCAAATATTTGTATCCATCTTATGTTGAATTCAAATAAGAGTACATTGGTCTAGGTAGCGAGATGTTCGGGATAATCTAAACCCTGTTTTCACATGTATATAGTTTGGCTGAATTGGGGCAATTTTTGGTATAAGCTTCTTGCAAAACCGGAGATTATCTCAACAAGCCTCGTGGTTCCGAGAGGGAACGTGTCACCTTTTTGTGCAAAACAATATACGCTGCCTCCCCCGTGATTTTCTTTACAGAGGAAACATATAACTATGTGAGTGCCCTGTTAAATTTTGGAATTATTCCGGGTTCGTTTGGCCTTTTTTATACATTAATTGAGTTTTTGGACATTTAATGTGCATAATCCAAATTTGAACTACAAGCACATGCTCTGGTGCACCAAAGTTGGTTGAAAAATCACATGTGTGTCCTTGGGTGAATTTCTAGGTCACATGCAAGAAACGGGAATCAAATTCAAACATATTGGCGTCGTGACTCGGCCGAGAACATTGAGAAACTTGGTTTTAAAATTCATGTAAATCCAAAACTCGCCTGGAAATCATGAAACTTGGCATATAAGCTTCTTGCAAACCGGAGCTTCTCTCAAGAAGGCTCGTGGTTCTGAGAGGGAACGTGTCACCTTTGAGTGTGAAGCGATATACGCTGCCCCCCCCTTGAGTTTCTTTACAGAGGCAACATAGAACTACATGACTGCCGTGTTAAATTTTGGAATTATTCCGGGTTCGTTTGGCCTTTTCTATACATTAATTGAGTTTTTGGTCATTTAATGTGCATAATTCAAATTTGAACTACAAGCACATGCTCCCGTGCACCAAAGTTGGTTGAAAAATCGCATGTGTGTCCTCGGGTGAATTTCTAGGTCCCATGCAAGAAATGGGAATGAAATTCAAACATTTGGGCATCGTGGCTCGGCCGAGAACATTGAGAAACTTGGTTTTAAAATTCATATAAATCCAAAACTCGCCTGGAAATCATGAAACTTGGCATATAAGCTTCTTGCAAACCGGAGCTTCTCTCAAGAAGGCTCGTGGTTCTGAGAGGGAACGTGTCACCTTTGAGTGTGAAGCGATATACGCTGCCCCCCCCCCCTTGAGTTTCTTTACAGAGGCAACATAGAACTACATGACTGCCGTGTTAAATTTTGGAATTATTCCGGGTTCGTTTGGCCTTTTCTATACATTAATTGAGTTTTTGGTCATTTAATGTGCATAATTCAAATTTGAACTACAAGCACATGCTCCCGTGCACCAAAGTTGGTTGAAAAATCGCATGTGTGTCCTCGGGTGAATTTCTAGGTCCCATGCAAGAAATGGGAATGAAATTCAAACATTTGGGCATCGTGGCTCGGCCGAGAACATTGAGAAACTTGGTTTTAAAATTCTTGTAAATCCAAAACATGCCTGAAAATCATGAAACTCGGCATGGTGTCATGTCATGGTACTACCATGCTGTGGTAAAAAAATTGGCCGAATAGGAACAAGTTTGGGTATAAGCTTCTTGCAAACCGGAGCTTCTCTCAAGAAGGCTCGTGGTTCTGAGAGGGAATGTGTCACCTTTGTGTGCATAATTCAAATTTGAAATACAAGCACATGCTCCAGTGCACCAAAGTTGATTGAAAAATTACATGTGTGTCCTCGGGTAAATTTCTAGGTCCCATGCAAGAAATGGGAATGAAATTCAAACATCTGGGCGTCGTGGCTCGACTGGAAACATTGCGAAACTTGGTTTTTTAATTCCTGTAAATCCAAAACATGCATGAAAATCATGAAACTTGGCTTGGTGTCATGACATGGCACCAAGTTGCTATGGTAATTTTTCTGTCCGATTTGCGAAGGCGCACATTAAAATTCAACAAAGTCATTTTGGAACAAGTGTTGTCACGTTACAATCGGAAACACAAGTATTATTGAAACCGTGGGCGTTCTATTTACCATTTACGTGCAGCCACGTGTTCCCTTTTTTATTAGCTAGGAGGCGCCATGCAGGGTAGCTATTTGAGTACGGGAGGCGTGCGATCAGACCCCTGCGCATGCTTATTGGGAGGAGAGCCCTTTGACCTCCATCTGCCGTCCACCTCTCTCCCAAGGCCTCCATTAATGGCGCCTGAGCCTCTGTTTAATGGCGTGGCTATGTCTCCCTCGATTGAGATTTAAGAGAGAAAAAAGAAAATCTGAAAAGAAATTTTTGCACGGATCTTAATGTAAGATCCGACGCACCTATATAGCATCTACTGCGACTTATAGCAAGACTGATGAATATATAAGGACGACGACAGTGGATAATAATTGTCTTACATAATTAGGAAGATAATTAAAAAGCCACATGCTGCTATGCCCGAAGGGCAAAAGAAGAAGGAAGACAACGATCTCGCTCGTTGATCTCTACTTTCTTGATGCGTTGCTGCAGGCCGCGGGAACTAGTCTCCGCGGCGAGTGGCGATGAGCTCTGTCGTGTCCTCAAGACACTGCTTGAGAGCATCCACAGATTCCTCCACCAGCCTTTGGCGCTCGATGCGGAGCATGTCATTCTCGTCCAGAAGTTTCTTGACAATGATGCTGGTCCTCTTCAACAACGAACTGGTCTCCTCCTGATGCTCTGCACTTCGGACGATCTTCGCCCTCAGCAGGTCACGCTCGGCCCAGAGCCTCTCATTGCCCTCCCTTAGTTGCCGGATGACGCCGGTAGCCTGTTCAAACGAGGCTTTCATGTCGTCCTGCAACCTCGCCCAGCCGGGGATCTGATCCATCTGGCTATGGACAATCGCATGCATGCGCCTGTAAGAGTCGTCGCCTGCCCGCGAGACATTTTCCCAGGCCGCCGCAGCGCGGCGGGACATCTCTGCTGCATTCACGGTGCGGCGGGACATCTCTGCTGCTTCCGCGGCACGGCCGGAGCAGTCTGCTGCATCAACGGCGCGGCGGGACCTCCGTGCTGCTTCGGCGGCGTGGCAGGACCTCTGTGTTGCTACTTCCGCGGTGTGGGACATGTCGGCTGCTTTCGAGGCCAGGCGGGACATCTCTCGTGCTTCCACTTCCATGCTCGCCTCTCCCTGGTGGTAATCTCTCGATCCAGAACTCACGCTGGCCATGGAAGACACAAGGGAACGATGCTGAATGACTTGTTTGTTTTTGTGGATGAGGAGTTGAGGAGGAATGTGCAGTCATCTTGGCATAGTAGTGTTTATAACCGAGTACTAATACGCTCCTAAGTGGGAAACCGTTTACTCCCTCCGTCTAGGTGTGTAAGTCATCTTACAAAAACCAAATAATCCCAAAACACTTAGGCGCAGTGCATTAACTTCTACCTCGTTTCTTGTTTCTTGACATATCAACCAATAAGAGATGTGGGTGTGCATGCTTTTAATGACTTGAGACTACCAAACACGACATGCAGTGGTTAGTTCATTGCATGCAATGCTATTAATTAGCAAATAAACATGAAGTTCTCTCATTTTCCCCTCCTCCTTGGTCATGGTAACGACGGAGGGAGTAGGTTGTGATCGGTGTGAACAGGTTTGCAATTAAATGTAGCGTGGTAGTAGTAGTAATTTGGAATGTGATGAGACGCGCTCAAAATTTATTAACGGTTTAGTTTCGAAGTGCGGCACTATTCCCGGATGGCGTAACGTGCGCACGTGTTCTCGACCGTGGTGTAGCATATGCCATGGTACTAGTTCTTTATCTACCGCTTTGTACGTGCAATAACTGGCACCGTCGGATACATATCTTATGCTTATTGGGGCGTTCGACAGGAATAGCCTCGTGGCGAGCTATAGACTAGTCTTTTTTTCAGACGCATTACACCTATCTCTCGGGACTTCTCGCACACACCATCTCTATCTCCCTAGGTTGATGCCACCCACATACACTTGTACTCTGAGTTTAGTGCGTTATACTGGAAGAGAAGAGGTGCACGCACGCACTCGTCCTCTCTCACACACGCATCTATAGCTACGAATTGTAGTGTCCTCAACCATCTGATTGGCTCTATCATAGGTTTCACGTTGCTCCTTGGCCTTGAGATTGAGAAGATTAAAATGCGGAGGCTAAGCTGGAGGCACGAGGTTTTGGTTAATGTGCGGGCCGCACACAACACCAACACGACACGAGCTTCGTCTGCCTGGTGCGCAGTCGGGTGAATTGTCCAACACAACCAGGCCTGCTTGGTATCTGCGCCTCGACTTATGTGCAGAGAAATTTGGATCGGAGTACTACTAGTAGTACTACTTTGATGTGTCGCGTCAACTCGCACAACTATGAAACACTGCATGAACAAACAAGCATATAAGCTCCCTCCGTTCGAAAATACTTGTCATCAAAATGGATAAAAAGGGACGTATCTAGAACTAAAATACGTCTAGATACATCTCCTTTTATCCATTTTGATGACAAGTAGTACTTCTTACCCAAAGGAACTTTATATCCAACAGACACAAAATATCCGTTCGGCCATTGGAAATTACTGATCTGATATCGAAGTAATTGCTGCATCGCCACCAAAACCCACCATCTCTTAAGCTAAAGTAGACCGAGCTAACCCCTATATTAGCATATTACTAAGACAAACAGAAGGCATTGTAGAAACATTTAGGACGTGAGCTTGTCAATCTGAATGTGGAGGGACACCAGCTTAGCCCCGGCCAACGGCTTGGGC
Source organism: Aegilops longissima (assembly GCA_021605205.1). NCBI lineage: Eukaryota > Viridiplantae > Streptophyta > Magnoliopsida > Poales > Poaceae > Aegilops > Aegilops longissima. Next base: position 175,493,543 of record CM038681.1, on the reverse strand, counting down.
GGAACTGTGAAGAAGGCCAGCTCCTGCACGGCGACGTCGCCGGGATCCTTGTTGCTTGTCACCTCCATTTCCACCTTGACGGTGTCGGTCCTGCCTTTCGTCTCCCCCGGCGGGCCGTTCGCCCACAGCTTGGACACGTAGTGCGGCAGTGGGGACGCCCCTGCTCTGATGCAGACGACCGACACGGCGATAGGTGCGCCGATGTCGAGCACGCCGCCGACCAAGAAAAATGCGCGGCCATCCACCTCCACGAACAGCAAGAGCCGTGGCTCCGACAGTGGCACTTGCAGCTGGAGCACCTTGCCGTATTGGATCCTGTGCACAGGCATGGGATGCGCGGTGCTGATGTGGTGGTAGAGCGCCGGCGGCGGGCCTTCGTAGCCGCAGACGGGCACAGGGCATTTGCAGGGCGCGAGCGGACACACGCTCTGGTGATCGACGAGCTTGTGGTAAGTGACGTAGAGCCCATAGCCTTCGTGTGGGCACTCCACCCTCACCGACAAGAGGACGGCGTCCACCGCCGTGTTCCGCACGTCGAAGCCACCACCGCGCTCGCACTTCTGGCACTACCGCTGGTTCCCGGGGCGCTCGATGCGGCAGTCCGCGCAAGCCAGGTGCCCTCCCTTGCACGGCACAAATCAATCGAACAACACATCAATCAAGAAACCTGCACCTTACTCAATCAGCCGAGCGGACGAGGTGTATTCGAACCCCATACACTGGAGGCTTCAAGGGGCAGTGGAGCAAGGTGAGGTCCATCGATACCATAGAGAGCTCCATCGTCTGGTCCTGTTCCGTCTGCATGATCTCACCCTCCTCGTGCACAACCATCTCTCGCTTTAGGGCCGGGGCATTACAAAGCTTTACCGTCACATATTCATACTACTTCAAGGTGCATTAAATCAACATATGCAAGTATCAAAAGGAGAGTCACCGTATCCATGCATGTGTTGTAATTAATGCATCGGTAAACGCAAATTGTTCATATATATCGAGTGCAATGCTTTGATGTGTCGCGCCAACCTGTACAAGACCGAGAAGTTTGATTACTACAATGCCCTCTCACCTTAACCGCACCTGCCTTTGGCTGCATGGCAGGTGGGCCACCCACCTGTTGGGCCCACCTGTCATACACGCAAAGGCAGGAGCAGTAAGTCAATGAAGCTGCATCCCTCCCTCGCCCATGAGCGTGGTGGCTGGCAGGACTAGGAGAAGCCTTTGTTCGCTACACGCTCTCCCTCCAGCATGCGGTGGACATGCAGCAGTTCAATCGGTGTCAGATGGCCAGAAGCATACTGTAGTAGTACTCCAACATTGTTCAACTTCCCGAAGAGGCGAAGAGCCAAGCGCAGCCCAGATGCTCGTGTGGCAGTTTCATTTGTAGAGTAGTCTAGGATAGTGTGTACCGTGCATGTAAGCTTAAAATCGTTGGGGTCGACTCCATGCTTTTTTTATTAAAATAATCTTCTGGCCCTACCTGTCATCCTGGTGATTGTAGTTTGCACGCTCATCTGGTCAAGACAGGAATATATATTTTAACTTTTGGTGGGGTAAATGTTAGAGGTTGTAGCAAATGGAGTATTGTACACTGCAGGTCTTTCAGCCAAGTTTAGAGGCAACCTTGTGGGGCCAGTGCTATGATGTGTCGCGTAACTCGCATAATGAGGAGAAGCTTGATTTTACTACTACGCCTTCTCCTCGCCCATGCGCTGCTGTGGCTCGCAGACGAGGACAGGCTTTTGCTTATAGTACTACAACTAGCTATCCCTCCGCCATGGTTGATGGACATGCAAGAAGGATTCGATAATGTAGAAGCAGTAGTAGTAACATCATTGTTCGCCTTCTCAAGAGGCGAAGAGCCAAGCGCAACCTGAACGTGGCGTTCGAACCTTGAGCACGCATATAGCCAGGCTCTTGCATGAGACAAAATTGCTATGTGAGCCCACTATTACTTGCTAGTATAGCCCTGTAAACCAGAAAGGAGTATTTGCCTTTCTGAGATTTCAACAAGTGACTAGACTACACCGAGACGGAGTACATATGAAGCAAAATGAGTGAATCTACACCGTAAATAAATACGTAGTTCTCTCGTTTTCCTCTCCACCTTGGTCACGGTGCACAATATTGAGTATACTAGTACTATCATCTTGAAATTTACAAAGTCACCATAGGCACCTCGTCGTTGACAGGGACGTCTCCTGACACGCGATAGACGTGAGCGGCAGTCGCCTCCATAGGTGCTTGAATGCCAAGGAGGCAGAGGGTAGCAGTTCCTGAGACGTTGAACGGTCAATGATGCATCCTCAAATTACATGCAGAGGGAATTAATTGGAGAAGCAGAATAGAGCCAGCAAGATGTGAATGCAATAGAGTTTGGATTCTCATAAAAAGGCGCCTCACCACTCCAATCCATCTACTCCTAGTATCTACGCAACACTGCTCACTCCAATCCAAGACCAAGTGACCAGAAGCCAGAAGCACCCATGGAGGTGGTGTCTACTACACAAACTTCTTCTTGTAGACGTTGTTGGGCCTGCAAGTGCACAGGTTTGTAGGACAGTAGCAAATTTCCCTCAAGTGGATGACCTAAGGTTTATCAATCCATAGGAGGCGTAGGATGAAGATGGTCTCTCTCAAACAACCTTGCAACCAAATAACAAAGAGTCTCTTGTGTCCCCAACACACCCAATACAATAGTAAATTGTATAGGTGCACTAGTTCGGCGAAGAGATGGTGATACAAGTGCAATATGGATAGTAGATAAAGGTATTTGTAATCTGAAATAATAAAAACAGCAAGGTAACTAATGATAAAAGTAAGCGTAAACAGTATTGCAATGATAGGAAACAAGTCCTAGGGTTCATACTTTCACTAGTGCAGGTTCTCTCAACAATAATAACATAGATAGATCATATAACAATCCCTCAACATGCAACAAAGAGTCACTCCAAAGCCACAAATAGCGGAGAACAAACGTAGAGATTATGGTAGGGTACGAAACCACCTCAAAATTATTCTTTCGGGTCGATCTATTAAAGAGTTCATACTAGAATAACACCTTAAGACACAAATCAACCAAAACCCTAATGTCACCTAGATACTCCATTGTCACCTCAAGTATCCGTGGGCATGATTATACGATATGCATAACACAATCTCAGATTCATCCAACCAACACAAAGTACTTCAAAGAGTGCCCCAAAGTTTCTACCGGAGAGTCAAGAAAACGTGTGCCAACCCCTATGCATAGGTTCATGGGCGGAACCCGCAAGTTGGTCACCAGAACATACATCAAGTGTTCTCAAATCAAAGACTCAATCCGGTAAGATAACTTCAAAGGGGAAACTCAATTCATCACAAGAGAGTAGAGGGGGAGAAACATCATAAGATCCAACTATAATAGCAAAGCTCGCGATACACCAAGATCATGCCATAGAGAGAACACGAGAGAGAGAGATCAAACACATAGCTACTGGTACATACCCTCAGCCCCGAGGGTGAACTACTCCCTCCTCGTCATGGAGAGCGCCGGGATGATGAAGATGGCCACCGGTGATGGGTTCCCCCTCCGGCAGGGTGCCGGAACGGGCTCCCGAGAGGTTTTTGGTGGCTACAGAGGCTTGCGGCGGTGGAACTCCCGATCTATCTTCGTATTCGATGTTTTTAGGGTACATAGGCATATATAGGCGAAAGAAGTCGGTCGGGAGGTGCTCGAGGGGTCCACGAGACAGGGGGTCGCGCCCTATAGGGGGGGGCGCCCCCTATCTCCTGGGCTCCTCGAGGATCTTCTGACTTGATCTCCAAGCCTCCAGGATTATAATCTTCCAAAAAACACGTTGCCGAAGGTTTCATTCCATTTGGACTCCGTTTGATATTCCTTTCCTTCGAAATACTAAAACAGGCAATAAAACAGCAATATGGGCTGGGCCTCCGGTTAGTAGGTTAGTCCCAAAAATGATATAAATGTGTAAAATAAAGCCCATAAACATCCAAAAGGGGTAATATAATAGCATGGAACAATCAAAAATTATAGATACGTTGGAGACGTATCAAGCATCCCCAAGCTTAATTCCTGCTTGTCCTCCAGTAGGTTAATGATAAAAACAAAATTTTTGATGTGGAATGCTACTTAGCATGATTCTCAAAGTAATTTTCTTTATTGTGGCATGAATGTTCAGATCCAAATGATTCAAAATAAAAGCTTATAAAACCTAAAAATAATAATGCTTCAAAGCATACTAACAAATAATCATGTCCTATCAAAATAGCATAGCCAAAGAAATCTTATCCCTACAAAATCATATAGTTAGGCCATGCTTCATTTTCATTACACAAAATACTCTCATCATGCACAACCCCGATGACGAGCCGAGCAATTGGTTCATACTTTTTAACGCGCTTCAGCTTTTTTCAATTCTTACGCAATACATGAGCGCAAGCCATGGACATAGCACTATGGTGGTATATGGTGGTGGTTGTGAGGACAAAAAGGGAGAAGATAGTCTCACATCAACTAGGCATATCAACAGGCTATGGAGGTGCCCATCAATAGATATCAATGTGAGTGAGTAGGGATTGCCATGCAACGGATGCACTAGAGCTATAAATATATGAAAGCTCAACAAAAGAAACTAAGTGGGTGTGCATCCAACTTGCTTGCTCACGAAGACCTAGGGCATTTTGAGGAAGCCCATCATTGGAATATACAAGCCAAGTTCTATAATGAAAAATTCCCACTAGTATATGAAAGTGACAACATAGGAGGCTCTCTATCGTGAAGATCATGGTGCTACTTTGAAGCACAAGTGTAGAAAAAGAGATAGTAGCATTGTCCCTTCTCTCTTTTTCTCTCATTTTATTTTTTTTCTTTCTTTCTTTTTCTTTTTCTTTTTTTTCTCTGGCCTTTCTTTTTTTTGGCCTTTCTCTTTTTTCTCTCTTTTTTTCTTTTTTGTAAAGTCTGAAGTCTCATCCCGACTTGTGGGGGAATCATAGTCTTCATCATCCTTTCCTCACTGAGACAATGCTCTAATAATGAAGATCATCACACTTTTATGGATTTACAACTCAAAGCTAGAACAAGATATGACTCTATAAGAATGCCTCCGGCGGTGTACCGGGATATGCAATGAATCAAGAGCGACATGTACGAAAATTATGAAGGTGGCCTTGCCACAAATACGATGTCAACTACATGATCATGCAAAGAGCAATATGACAATGATGGAACGTGTCATAATAAACGGAATGGTGGAAAGTTGCATGGCAATATATCTCGGAATGGCTATGGAAATGACATAATAGGTAGGTATGGTGGCTGTTTTGAGGAAGGTAAATAATGGGTTCATGATACCGGCGAAAGTTGCGCAGTAATAATAGAGGCTAGCAAAGTGGAAGGGTGAGTTTGCGTATATCCATGGACTCACATTAGTCATAAAGAACTCATATACTTATTGCAAAAGTCTACTTAGCCCTCGAAGCAAAGTACTACTACGCATGCCCCAAGAGGGATAGATTGGTAGGAAAAGACCATCGCTCGTCCCCGACTGCCACTCATAAGGAAGACAATCAAAAGAGCACCTCATGCAACAAATTTGTCACACAACTTTTACCATATGTGCGCTACGGGACTTGCCAACTTCAACAAAAGTATTTCTCAATTTCATAATTACCCACTAGCATGACCCTAACATTACTACCTTTATATCTCAAAACAATTATCAAGCATCAAATTGATCATAGCATCCGATTCACTTCCTATGAAAGTTTTCGTTCAAATTACCATGCTGTTTAAGACTCTCAAAATAATATAAGTGAAGCAGGAGAGTTCATTAATTTCTACAAAATAAAACCACCGTTGTGCTCTAAAAGATATAAGTGAAGCACTAGAGCAAACGACAAACTACTCCAACAAGATATAAGTGAAGATCTACGAGTAGTTAAATAATTGTGCAACTATGTGAAGACTCTCTAACATTAAGGAATTTTATAAAATGGTATTTTATTCAAACATCAAGCAAAACAAAATAAAATGACATTGCAAGGGTAGCACAACTCATGTGAAGAAGCAAAAACTTAGGCTCAACCGATACTAACCGATAGTTGTTGAAGAACAAAGGTGGGATGCCTACCGGGGCATCCCCAAGCTTAGATGCTTGAGACTTCTTGAAATATTATCTTGGCGTGCCTTGGGCATCCCCAAGCTTGAACTTTTGTGTCTCCCTAATTCCTCTCATATCATGGTTTCTCTTTTTATCAAAAGCTTCATCCACACCAAACTCAACAAGAACTCGTGAGATAGGTTAGTATAAACCAATGCAAAACCTTATCATTTTCTACTGTGACAAATCACTAAAATTATTATTCAACATTTAATACTAAATGTCTCTGCCTATTTAGTACTCCTATCCTTAAATAGAATCATTAAACAAGCAAACATATGCAAACAATGCAAACATAACAGCAATCTGCCAAAACAGTACAGTCTGTAAAGAATGCAAGAGTATCAATACTTACCTAACTCCAAAAATTATGAAATAAAATTCCCACTGTAGTAAATTTATCAGAGCTCATTATGAAAAAAGTTTCAACATTATATCATGCTCTGACTTTCCTAGGGAATTTTTGCAACAGCGGTAAACTTTCTGTTTTCAAACAGCAACATGTGTAGTAGCAAAATAAGCATGGCAAAGGCTATCCTTGAATTTTTTATTGAAAATAAAGATGAAAAACATTATTATAAATAACATAAAGCAAATAATAACAAGGGAAAATGACGCTCCAAGCAAAACACATATCATGTGGTGAATAAAAATATAGCTCCAAGTAAAGTTACCGATGAACGAAGACGAAAGAGGGGATGCCATCCAGGCCATCCCCAAGCTTAGGCTCTTGGTTTTCCTTGGATATTACCTTGGGGTTCCTTTGGCATCCCCAAGCTTAGGCTCTTGCCACTCCTTATTCCATATTCCATCGAATCTTTACCCAAAACTTGAAAACTTCACAACACAAAACTTAACAGAAAACTCGTAAGCTCCGTTAGCGAAAGAAAACAAAACACCACTTCAAGGTACTGTAATAAACTCATTCTTTATTTGTATTGGTGTTAAATATACTGCATTCCAACTTCTCTATGGTTTATAAACTATTTTACTAGCCACAGATTCATAAAAATAAGCAAACAACACACGAAAAACAGAATCTGTCAAAAACAGAACAGTCTATAGTAATCTGTAACTAACGCAAACTTCTGGAACTCCAAAAATTCTAAAATAAATTGGTGGACCTGAGGAATTTGTCTAGTAATCATCTGCAAAAATAATAAACTAAATATCACTCTCCAGTAAAAAGTTGAAGCTAATCTTGTGAGTGCAAAAGTTTCTGTTTTTTACAGCATGATCATAAAGACTTCACCCAAGTCTTCCCAAAGGTTCTACTTGGCACAAACACTAATTAAAACATGAAAACAAAACAGAGGCTAGATGGATTATTTATTCCTAAACAGAACCAAAAATCTAGAAACTAAAATAAAATTGGGTTGCTTCCCAACAAGCGCTAACGTTTAAAGCCCCTAGCTAGGCATGATGATTTCAATGATGCTCACATAAGAGATAAGAATTGAAACATAAAGAGAGCATCATGAAGAATATGACTAGCACATTTAAGTCTAACCCACTTCCTATGCATAGGGATTTTGTGAGCAAACAACTTATGGGAACAATAATCAACAAGCATAGGAAGACAAAACAAGCATAACTTCAAAAATTTAAGCACATAGAGAGGAAACTTGATATTATTGCAATTCCTACAAGCATATGTTCCTCCCTAATAATAATTTTCAGTATTATCATTAATTAATTCAACAATATATCCAGAACCTAAAGCATTATTTTAATGATCTACAAGCATAGAAAATTTACTACTCTCCACATAAGCAAAATTCTTCTCATTCGGAATAGTGGGAGTATCATAAGAGACTTGAACACTAAAAATTGTTTCCACATTAAAAGAGTAATGTTCAGAAAAAGGGTAATCATAATCATGACAAGATTTGCAAATATAATCATCACTACTTTTTATAGCATAAGTTTCATCACAATAATCATCATAAGTAGCAACTTTGTTCTCATCATAATCGATTGAAACCTCTCCCAAGATAGTGGAATCACTAAATAAAGTTAAAACTCTTCCAAATCCACTTTCATATTCATCACAATAAAATTCAACATTCTCCAAAATAGTGGGATCACTACTTCCTAAATTTGACACTCTTCCGAACCCACTTTCATCAATATAATCATCATAGGTAGGAGGCATGCTATCATCATAACAACTTTGCATATCAAAACTTGGGGTGCTAAAAATATCATCTTCATTAAACATAGCATCCCCAAGCTTGGGACAAACATTAATTTCATTAAATATATTCTCAAATATTTCATCCTCATCAAACATAGCTTCCCCAATCTTGGGCTCTTTCATATCATAAGCATAATCACTCTCATCATTAAAAATATGGATAGCACCAATAGGAAAGTAATTATCATCATCACAATGAGTAGTAGGGGCAACATCATTTGGGAGGGATACCTTTCTACCTTTGTTGCTCCTTCTTTTCTTTTTCTTCTTCACATTATGTGTAGGTTCAACCTTCCTCTTTGAGCTCCTTATTGATGAGATTGGTTGAATAGAAAGCTCCTCCTTGTTACCTGATTCATCATAAGAAATAATAGGAGGAGATTAAAGTCTCTTCCTTTCATTAGTATTCTCATCATCTTCCATTTGCTTTCTTTTCTTTAGGTAATTGGCAATATAAGGATTTTTAATGCAATTCTCCGCACAAAACATATAAACCTTTTCTAGATCAATATCAAGAAAATGCTTAAGATTAAATTCTGGAATAGGCTTAGTTAAACGTTTCAACTCTTCACAACCCAAAAGCAATCTAAGTTCATTGTAATGATAAAGGGATATCAAATCATCACAATTTTTGGACACGATCCGATCATGAAACAATTTGCATTGGAGATGTAAATAATCTTGTTTATTGCAAAATTCGCAACGGGAAAGATATTTAAATTCTTCGCACTCTTATCTAGCCTTTCTTGCAACTTCTTAGTTTCTAAATACTTATGCCTCTTGCAATATATATCTTCTTTATTAGGTGTGTTAATGCCAACATGCACTCCACAAAAGTTGACATGCTTATGAGAGATATTTTCATCATGACTAGAGCAATCATCATTAGTACTATGGATATTCAAGGAGTTTATACTAACAACATTGCAATCATGCTCACCATTCAAAGATTTAGTACCAAGCATTTAAAGCATTCTTCTTCTAGCACTTGAGCACAATTTTCCTTTCCATCATACTCACGAAAGATATTAAAAAGATGAAGCGTATGAGACAAGCTTAACTCCATTTTTTTGTAATTTTTCTTTTATAAACTAAACTAGTGATAAAACAAGAAACAAAAAGATTCGATTGCAAAATCTAAAGATATACCTTCAAGCACTCACCTCCCCGGCAACGGCGCCTGAAAAGAGCTTGGTGTCTACTACACAACCTTCTTCTTGTAGACGTTGTTGGGCCTGCAAGTGCACAGGTTTGTAGGACAGTAGCAAATTTCCCTCAAGTGGATGACCTAAGGTTTATCAATCCGTAGGAGGCGTAGGATGAAGATGGTCTCTCTTAAACAACTCTGCGACCAAATAACAAGGAGTCTCTTGTGTCCCCAACACACCCAATACAACGGTACATTGTATAGGTGCACTAGTTCGGCGAAGAGATGGTGATACAAGTGCAATATGGATAGTAGATAAAGGTATTTGTAATCTGAAATAATAAAAACAGCAAGGTAACTAATGATAAAAATGAGCATAAACGGTATTGCAATGATAGGAAACAAGGCCTAGGGTTCATACTTTCACTAGTGCAGGTTCTCTCAACAATAATAACATAGATAGGTCATATAACAATCCCTCAACATGCAACAAAGAGTCACTCCAAAGCCACTAATAGCGGAGAACAAACGTAGAGATTATGGTAGGGTACGAAACCACCTCAAAGTTATTCTTTCGGATCGATCTATTAAAGAGTTCGTACTAGAATAACACCTTAAGACACAAATCAACCAAAACCCTAATGTCACCTAGATACTCCATTGTCACCTCAAGTATCCGTGGGCATGATTATACGATATGCATCACACAATCTCAGATTCATCCAACCAACACAAAGTACTTCAAAGAGTGCCCCAAAGTTTCTACCGGAGAGTCAAGAAAACGTGTGACAACCCCTATGCATAGGTTCATGGGCGGAACCCGCAAGTTGGTCACCAAAAAATACATCAAGTGTTCTCAAATCAAAGACTCAATCCGATAAGATAACTTCAAAGGGGAAACTCAATTCATCACAAGAGAGTATAGGGGGAGAAACATTATAAGATCAAACTATAATAGCAAAGCTCGCGATACATCAAGATCGTGCCATAGAGAGAACACGAGAGAGAGAGAGAGAGATCAAACACATAGCTACTGGTACATACCCTTAGCCCCGAGGGTGAACTACTCCATCCTCGTCATGGAGAGCGCCGGGATGATGAAGATGGCCACCGGTGATGGGTTCCCCCTCCGGCAGGGTGCCAGAACAGGCTCCCGAGAGGTTTTTGGTGGCTACAGAGGCTTGCGGCGGCGGAACTCCCAATTTATCTTCGTATTCGATGTTTTTAGGGTACGTAGGCATATATAGGCGAAAGAAGTCGGTCGGGAGGTGCTCGAGGGGTCCACAAGACAGGGGGCCACGCCCTGTAGGGGGGGGCACGCCCCTATCTCCTTGGCTCCTCGAGGATCTTCTGACTTGATCACCAAGCCTCCAGGATGATAATCTTCCAAAAAAAACACGTTGCCGAAGGTTTCATTCCGTTTGGACTCCATTTGATATTCCTTTCCTTCGAAATACTGAAACAGGCAATAAAACAACAATATGGGCTGGGCCTCCGGTTAGTAGGTTAGTCCCAAAAATGATATAAATGTGTAAAATAAAGCCCATAAACATCCAAAAGGGGAAATATAATAGCATGGAACAATCAAAAATTATAGATACGTTGGGGACGTATCAGGAGGCGTTGGACGCGAGCGGCAGTCGGCTGTGCCAAATCATCCAAGGTGCCGGCCTACGGCCCCGCACCGTGAAGCGTTTCCAGACGGTGCTGGCGACCGCTGGTGTCGTAGCCCTCGCCGACACCGGCTTCACCTCTCGCATGGACGTCATGATGGTCAACTCCATCCGCAAGTTCACCGCCGTCAAGAAGCGCCCAGACGACCTTGCCGTACTGCTCCAGCCCGCGCGCCCAGGCTCCTCATTGCCTGCCACCCTCATCGGCCTCCATGGTTACGAACTCTTTCAAGCCCTGGTGGCCCTGTAGGTGCCGGAGGTCGCGATGAAGTGCACCTCGAGGCCGCGCTCATCGCACAGCGCCTCGCCATGCAATAAACCATTGACCTGCACATCCACGTCTACGAGGAAATCGTCTACATAGGCCACTACAAGGCCAGCGAGGAGAGAAAGACGTTGGCCTTCTTCCAGCAGTTGGAATCTTTGGACGCCATTGTTCAGAAGCACGTCTACCTGGCCACGAAAGCCGCTGCTACTTAGCCGTCGTTCGGTGGGCCGGCGCCCTGAGTCGAGGAGGTGGACATCGTCGATGGATGCATCTCTTCTTCTTGCCTCCTATAACCATCACTGCATCGCCTCGTGGCCTTAATGTTCTATTAGTATAGGAGTATATGGCATTTTTATTCCAGTTGTAACGTTTTCACTATGAGGTGGGGCCGTAGTTGAGCAAACCGACCATCGGCAAATCCCCACCCTGCCCACCGAGCGTTGGCTGAGTTTAGAATTACTAGAAGAGAGAAACAAGGGAGAAGTGCTAGCTGTAGCACGGACGCTGTTGTCAGATGGGACTCGCATTGATAGATAGGAGTACTGAGCACTCGTACCTCTTTTTTTAGGGAAAAAGTAGTCGTATGTCTAGTACTACCAACAGTTGGGTGCGTGCGACCTATACCTGTCATCACATTAGGTATCCTTTTCGAACCGCAGCTACGCTTCATCGTACATATTTTTTCACGCATTTATCCTCTTATATGTACTCCTAGGCTATTTCCACGTGCTCCCTTTCACCGACATGTGGGACATAGAGCATCGGGGTCGTAGTGCATGCACGACTCAGAGCATATGTCGGGGTACTTTACATTTCAGACCTCACGAATTACATGCAAACCCCCCGCAGAAGAATAAATAAATAAATGAATTACTACATGAAATCGGATTGTTTTCGTAGAAACCGGAGCATGTTCATTAAATTTTGGACATAATACGTTTATAAAAAAACTACCTAAACCAGTCTAAGGGCCTCTTTGATTCGCAGGATACTGAAAACTCAAAAATGAGGAAAGTATGATGGCGATGAACCGAGACGAGGAGAACTCTAACTCAGTTAGAGGTTAGAGTTAGATTTTAACCCTGAACTAACTCTAAACCAAAGAGGTGTATGGATGGCAGGGTTAGATTGACAATAAATGTTCTTTCTCAATCATTTGACTACTTTGGACCCTATTTCCTGCCGGATTTGGTGTGGCCGGCTCTTGTGTGGCCTCCTCCCTCTCACAACTGACATAAACGAACCATCTATACAAATCAAGCATGCAAAACATGATAAATTTTACTTTGTCCATACAATTGAGATATCCCACTTAAACATACAAGTCCTCAATCAAGCTTCACAAAAAAAATACACTCCATGAAACAAAGCATGAGCTAACTCATCACGGAAGTCATTCATGATAGGGAGGGAACCCGGAGCCCCTCACGCACCCAGGGAGGAGCTCGTCATCATCGCTCTGGAGGAAGGCTCTATAGAGCCCAAGCCCCGGGAACCCCTCCGATGTCGGCGCTTGCGAGTTGAGGTTGACACCGGCATGGGTAGCAGGGCCACTTGCCGACGACTGCGAACCGAATCTTTGGGCCTCTAGAAATAATGCAAGCCTGAAACTGAAATACCTAGAAAGGTGAACTGAATCTTTGGGCATCTAAAAATAATGCAAGCCTGAAACTGAAATACCTATAAAGGTGAACTGAATCTTTGGGCCTCTAGAAATAATGCAAGCCTAGAACTGAAATACCTAGAAAGGTGAACTGAATCTTTGGGCATCTAGAAATAATGCAAGCCTGAAACTGAAATACCTAGAAAGGTGAACTGAATCTTTGGGCCTCTAGAAATAATGCAAGCCTGAAACTGAAATACCTAGAAAGGTGAACTGATTCTTTGGGCCTCTAGAAATAATGCAAGCCTGAAACTGAAATACCTAGAAAGGTGAACTAAATCTTTGGGCCTCTAGAAAGATTTATTACCTCCTCAAGCAGCATCAAACAATTCCATGTGTGCACCATAAATCTATACCAAGTTTAATTAGGATCTACTTTTCCAAATCAGAATTAGCGCTAGAGAGAGCAAGATCAATGATATGGCTGTGAGACAGAGAAGGAACGAACAAACTCACCCCTCTCGCGACCACCTGGTAGATGCGCCGCCGCCGCGCACGATAGTGGGAGAAAAACGACCGGTGAAGGGGGAACGGGGCGAGCTTCAAAGTCCGGAGGGAGAGGGCGGCCGGAGGAGGGCGGTGGAGGCCAGAGGGAGAGGGCGGCTGGAGGAGAGAGAGGGCGAGCGGTGGAGCGGCGCTTGGGCGGGCGGCCCAATGAGGAACAGAGAGGAGTCATGCAAAGGGGGGCGGAGGGAGCGACCTAGTGCTCGCAGGAGAGATTTTTTTAGTTCTCTTTTAGTGGGCCCGAGGAGAACTAACCCAATTAGAACCTCTCCACCGAGCTAGTTTTTTTAGCTGGGTTAGAGCAAACTAGATCAAACTAACCCCTCATGTTTGGATAATTTGAGGCTATTTCAACCCAAACTAGCTCTAACTCAGGGATCCAAACAAAGAGGAGTAGTATTGTACATGCTACAGTCTGGACCATAGCACATTGTTTTTTATGGCCATATCAGCACATTGTTTTCTACTGCTGCCGTGGTTCGCACTCCTCCGACGTGAATAGTAGTACTACTAGTAGTATATAACGCATGATTCTTTGCTCCTTCTTACGAGTACTACGTACTACTTCGCCGACATGTGGGAGAGCCAGCATTCGGGTCGATGTGTCATGCACCAGATTAGAGTGAGGATCGAAATGGGGGCATCAACCCGGTCGTACCGCCAGTAATTCATGACTATAGTGAGTAGTCATATCACAAGTCTTTCCAGCAGTAAGGCGTCGTCAAATCGCACAGCCCGACCTTTCCAGCACTAAGTAAGTTCAATCCGCTACTCCCTCACCCTCCTTGCCTCTCTGTCAAACCGCCTACGCGAAAACTGCCACGCGTACTGCCCGAGAAAAGCCCCGCCCTCAACTTTTAACTACACGAAAATAGATCGAGCTTGTTCAATGAAAGGAGGGCCGGGGAGCACAACTGAACAATACTACTACTAGTAGTAGTAAGTAGGAGTCGTACAGTTAGTCACCTTAAAATAGAGAGTTTCTTTTCTTTAATGCCACGTAGACAAATTGTAACGCTTGTTGTGGAGATAAAAAGGTAATCATTCCACTATATATGTATGAAGGGGCCTGAGCGCTTGCTTTACTAGGGTTGCTCTCATTCTCTCATCCTCTCAAGATCTAAACAAGACAGCGGTAGCGACATTTTCTCTCTGCTCACCGCTGGTCACAGATCCTGCCGGATCCCTTCGGCTGGTGTGTGTAGAGGACTAGGTGCATCATTCACGCGGTCATCACCGGCGAGGGAGGAAACCACAGCTGCCGGAGGGGCCCGATCATCTTCCCGTGCCGTTCTCTCCAACACAGCGTCGGCTCGGGAGGTCCTACGACCCTTCTTCCTCCCTGTCGTATTGTGCACAGATCCGACCTGCCGCCGCCGACATCCCGACGACCCTCAGGTATAAGTTCTTCGAAAGCGGCCTTGCTCTACTGCCCCAGCTCCCCACGTGTCTGCATGTGCATCTTTTTCTACTCCCACCAGCTCTTCCAAAGCCACCTATATTTTTAGTATTATTAGAGGTAAAGCTACTTCATGCATTCGAATCTAGGACTTGGTTCAAACAACGAAGAAAGGGGGAAAGTTGTAGCATGAATCTAGGACTTGATTCAAAGAGGAAATAATATGGTGAAAGTAGTAGAGACCGGATACCCAACCGGTCTCTTGGTTGAAAAGGGAAATAATGGGAAAACATAGTACAAACTGGATAAGGAATAGATCTATTATTGGTTGAAAAAAGGATAGAAAGTGGCGGCTGATGGACAAGTCAATAGAGTATGTCCAGGATTAGATTTGCTGCCCTCACATAGTAAAAGGTCTCCAGGATTAGAATTGTTGCCCTCGCATAGTAAAAGGTCTCCAAGATTAGATTTGCTGCCCTCACATAGTAAAAGGTCTCCAGGATTAGATTTACTATCCTCACATAGTAAAAGGTCTCCAGGATTAGATTTGCTGCCCTCACATAGTAAAAGGTCTCCAGGATTAGATTTGCTGCCCTCACATAGTAAAACGTCTCCAGGATTAGATTTGCTGCCCTCAGAGAGCATGAACAAACTGGGCATCACCACTTTATGCCTCCTTGTAGGTACATTGTGCTGATGCGTCCACTGTCGCATGTCCTTATACCAACCTTTTGTTGTTGTTAATGTAAGGGCGCATGTAAAATGAAGCGATCACACTGTTACCTTAGGGACATGTCTAACCAGTGTTATTGTTAATCTAATGCCACCAGTGATATGATGCAATTAAACTGTGTTACAAATGGTACTCCTGCTGTTTTCCCCAGTATGATAAGTAAGTTGCTCCTTTACGCTGCTGAGGGTCCTGGTGTCCCCACGGTCCCATGCCCTTAAACCAACTCTTTAGCTGCTATTGATTTACTATATCTGGTAAACAAGCAATGCCACCACTAAAGTAATCCCATATTTTACGAATGTCATTGTTGATCGTAATGCTTCCGGTAACATGAAGCATTGCTGACGTTTTAAAATTTCTACTGTCCTTGCGTGATTGCCATGAACATAATTAATTTGCTTCTTTTCATTTCGTGTATGTTTTGTATATTCTTATTGACCAACAACTATTTACTTTCTATCTTTTTGTGTAGATAGGGATATCCATTTCACCTTGTTGCTATTGTGACCTTTTGGTGAATTGCACAAAACACTTTTTTGGAATGAGTGTCTTGTGCAGTTCAACTAAAATGTCACGTGGGCAACATCTCTCAATTTTGGTGGAACTGCACAGAATGGTGATTGGAGTTTCCAATATCTCCATCAAATTCTGCTGGTAATCTCGTGCAACATTTTATTAGCCTTTGCAAGATGAGCCGTCACTGTCACCACAATGGCAATTTATTTTAGTGGAACTGCACAAAAGGATAAGCAAATTATAGTTGCACCTTACATGGGCCGGACAGCCAACCTTAATGTTCCTCAATTGTAGTGAAACTACTAAAGAAGAACCTGCCAGCTCACGAGAGCAAGTACATCTTGCTAGCTGAATGATGCAATCTTTGATTCATTTTAGGTGAACTGCAGAAAAAGGTGCATGAATTGAATCATGGAACTCCAGGCAGGCCTCATCTGAGTGGAGCTGCAGGTTGAGTTCAAGGAGTGCCATTATTATAGTAATCAGGCTCTTCTTATTTGTGTTGTGCAAACAGGAATACTCAACTATAGATGTTGTGACAGTCAAGAGCATTCGCCATGTTCTTCGATTGTATGACACGGCTAGCCAATATGGATTTAATCCCGATATTCACTTTATCAAAAGGCTCTAATGCGTTGGTTCTGAATCTTGCAAGCTGGGAATCAATGAGATGTGTAGGCATATTTGTTATACTTATTATTTGAATCTTATTTGTTGGTTATGAATCTTGCAAGCTGGGAATCAATGATATGTGTAGGCATCTTTGTTGTACTTATTATTTGGATCTTATTTGTTGGTTTTGAATCTTGCAAGCTGGGAAACACGACATGATGATGCAGAGGACAACAACCATAACAAACAGTTCAAACTTGGTAGTATTATCTGTGTGAAAGTGCGACGAATGTGTTGATCGTGTGCGTCCTGAGAATAATAATTGTAATTGTTGTGCATGTTGATCTTGTGGCACTGATAGAACGAGCCCATGCATTGCTTGTTTTAATTATAAATTTCTATTAAAGCTAATTAAATTTAACGAAAGTGACTACTAACTCTTGTTATTACAGTACCAATACAGACCCTCTCGTGAACTGAGTAGGTTTCTTAATGGAGGCGTTTGAATGCGTCGAGGGTGCATCTTCTGTCAGGCGTGCAGCGGGCGAGGGAGGGGTAGTAACTGTTGTCGCCTGTACACACTCAGTTTACTGTTGAATCCAGTTCCCCAAGAGCTGAAAAACAAACTGTTGCCGCCGCCTACCCACTTGTTCACTTGAAGAGACTCCAATGGCAATCCGAGGGGTGAGCCTGCTGGATATGGACTTTAGCAAGGAGTTCCCCTTTGAGTTTGTCGTTTAGTCCTATGGTTGCACCAAGTTGAATGTGATGTACACCAACGATCCGGACTCAGTGAAGCTCTGCCTCACCGAGTTCAAGTAGTACCTACAGGACGAGAAAGCACAAGGTCGCAGGACTAGACCTTGTGCCCATCCATTCGTCTCCTGACAGGGACCAACGGATCACCGTCGCCCAGGTATGTGTGCGGGACGAGGTTCTTGTCTACCACTGTTGTAGGGCCATCAGAGGTTCTGGAGCATTCACCCGTTTCATCGGCAGCGTCGACTGCACCTTTGCTACGATGGAGAGAAGGAAGAACGTGACGATCGTGTTGGAAATATGCCCTAGAGGCAATAATAAATTAGTTATTATTATATTTCCTTGTTCATGATAATCGTTTATTATTCATGCTATAATTGTATTGACCGGAAACCGCAATACATGTGTGGATACATAGACAACACCATGTCCCTAGTAAGCCTCTAGTTAACTAGCTCGTTGATCAATAGATGGTTACGGTTTCCTGACCATGGACATTGGATGTCGTTGATAACGGATCACATCATTTGGAGAATGATGTGATGGACAAGACCCAATCCTAAGCCTAGCACAAAGATCGTAGTTCAGTATGCTAAAGCTTTTCTAATGTCAAGTATCTTTTCCTTAGACCATGAGATTGTGCAACTCCGGATACCGTAGGAATGCTTTGGGTGTACCAAACGTCACAACGAATCGGGTGGCTATAAAGGTGCACTACTGGTATCTCCGAAAGTGTCATTGGGTTGGCACGAATCGAGATCGGATTTGTCACTCCGTGTAACGGAGAGGTATCTCTGGGCCCACTTGGTAGGACATCATCATAATGTGCACAATGTGACCAAGGGGTTGATCACGGGATGATGTGTTACGGAACGAGTAAAGAGACTTGCCGGTAACGAGATTGAACAAGGTATCGGGATATCGACGATCGAATCTCGGGCAAGTACAATACTGCTAGACAAAGGGAATTGAATACGGGACTGATTGAATCCTCGACATCGTGGTTCATCCGATGAGATCATCGTGGAACATGTGGGAGCCAACATGGGTATCCAGATCCCGCTGTTGGTTATTGACCGGAGAACATCTCGGTCATGTCTGCATGGTTCCCGAACCCGTAGGGTCTACACACTTAAGGTTTGGTGACGCTAGAGTTGTTATGGGAAATATTATGTGGTTACCGAAGGTTGTTCGGAGTCCCGGATGTGATCCCGGACGTCACGAGGAGTTCCGGAATGGTCCGGCGGTGAAGATCGATATATTGGACAAAGGGTATTGGAGTCCGGAAGTGTTCCGGGGTACTGTGCTATGGCCAGCATGACCGAAAGGTGTTTCAGAGCCCGGCAAGTGTTGGAGGGCCTCATGGGCCAAAGGGAAGGGCAAACCAGCCCACTAAGGGTGGTGCGCCTCCCAGCCCCTCTCACGTAACCAGGAGAGGAGAGGTGGGCGCCCCCTAGGGCAGCCCCTTCCGGCTTGGGGGCAAGTTTCCTAGGGGTGGGGCGCCCAAACCCATCTAGGGTTTCCCTGTGGCCGCCGCCCTCCCTAGGGAACCCTAGGCGCCTCCTCCAACCCCTTACCCCTATATATAGTGAGGGAGAGAGGGCAGCCGCACCCTTCCCTGGCGCAGCCCTCCCTCCTCCAACACTTCCTCCTCCTCCGTAGTGCTTAGCGAAGCTCACTGGGAGAACCACGAGCTCCATCACCACCACGCCGTCGTGTTGTCAGAGTTTTCCCTCAACTTCTCCTCTCCCCTTGCTGGATCAAGAAGGAGGAGACGTCCCTGGGATGTACGTGTGTTGAACGCGGAGGTGCCGTCCGTTCGGCGCTAGGATCATCGGTGATTTGGATCCCGACGAGTACGACTCCATCAACCCCGTTCTCTTGAACGCTTCCGCTTAGCGATCTACAAGGGTATGTAGATGCACTCTCCTTCCCCTCGTTGCTAGTTTCTCCATAGATAGATCTTGGTGACACGTAGGGAAATTTTGAATTTCTGCTACGTTCCCCAACAGTGGTATCAGAGCTAGGTCTATTGCGTAGATTCTTTGCACGAGTAGAACACAAAGTAGTTGTGGGCGTTGATGTTGTTCAATATGCTTACCGTTACTAGTCCAATCTTGTTTCGACGGTATTGTGGGATGAAGCGGCCCGGACCGACCTTACACGTACTCTTACGTGAGACAGGTTCCACCGGTGACATGCACTTGGTGCATAAGGTGGCTAGCGGTGCCGCCTCTCCCACTTTAGTCGGAACGGATTCGATGAAAAGGGTCCTTATGAAGGGTAAATAGCAATTGACATATCACGTTGTGGTTTTGCGTAGGTAAGAAACGTTCTTTCTAGAAACCCATAGCAGCCACGTAAAACATGCAAACAACAGTTAGAGGACGTCTAACTTGTTTTTGCAGGGGGTGCTATGTGATGTGATATGGCCAAGAAGAATGTGATGAATGATATGTGATGTATGAGATTGATCATGTTCTTGTAATAGGAATCACGACTTGCATGTCGATGAGTATGACAACCGGCAGGAGCCATAGGAGTTGTCTTAATTTATTGTATGACCTGCGTGTCATTAAACAACGCCATGTAATTACTTTACTTTATTGCTAACCGATAGCCATAGTAGTAGAAGTAATAAGTTGGCGAGACAACTTCATGGAGACACGATGATGGAGATCATGATGATGGAGATCATGGTGTCATGCCGGTGACGATGATGATCATGGAGCCCCGAAGATGGAGATCAAAAGGAGCAATATGATATTGGCCATATCATGTCACTATTTGATTGCATGTGATGTTTATCATGTTTATGCATCTTATTTGCTTAGAACGACGGTAGTAAATAAGATGATCCCTCATTAAGATTTCAAGAAAGTGTTCCCCCTAACTGTGCACCGTTGCTAAAGTTCGTCGCTTCTAAGCACCACGTGGTGATCGGGTGTGATGGATTCTTACGGTCACATACAACGGGTGTATGACAGATTTACACACGCGAAACACTTAGGGTTAACTTGACGAGCCTAGCATGTACAGACATGGCCTCGGAACACAAGAGACCGAAAGGTCGAGCATGAGTCGTATAGTAGATACGATCAACATGAAGATGTTCACCGATGATGACTAGTCCGCCTCACGTGATGATCGGACACGGCCTAGTTGACTCGGATCATGTAATCACTTAGATGACTAGAGGGATGTCTATCTGAGTGGGAGTTCATGAGATGAACTTAATTATCCTGAACATAGTCAAAAGATCTTTGCAAATTATAGCGTAAGCTCGCGCTTTAGTTCCACTGTTTAGATATGTTCCTAGAGAAAATATAGTTGAAAGTTGACAGTAGCGATTATGTGGACAGTATAAAGCTTATGTCCTTAATGCACCGCTCAGTGTGCTGAACCCCAAACGTCGTCTATGGATGTTGCGAACATCAGGCATACACGTTTTGATAACTACGTGATAGTTCAGTTAAATGGTTTAGAGTAGAGGCACCAAAGACGTTTCTCGAAACATATAAGATGTTTCGAGGGCTGAATTTGGGATTTCAGGCTCGTGCCCACGCCAAGAGGTATAAGACCTCCGATGATTTTCTTAGCCTGCAAACTAAGGGAGAAAAGCTCAATCGTTGAGCTTGTACTCAGATTGTCTGAGTGCAACAATCACTTGAATCGAGTGGGAGTTGATCTTCCAGATGAGATAGTGATGTTTCTCCAAAGTCATTGCCACCAAGCTGCTAGAGCTTCGTGAAGAACTATAACATATCAGGGATAGATATGATGATCCTTGAGGTATTCACGATGTTTGACACCGCGAAAGTAGAAATCAAGAAGGAGCATCAATTGTTGATGGTTGGTGAAACCACTAGTTTCAACAAGGGCAAGGGCAAGAAGGGATACTTCATGAAACGGCAAATCAGCTGCTGCTCTAGTGAAGAAACCCAAGGTTGAACCCAAACCCGAGACTAAGTGCTTCTGTAATAAGGGGAACAACCACTGGAGCAGAATTACCCTAGATACTTGGTAGATGAGAAGGCTGGCAAGGTCGATAGAAGTATATTGGATATACATTATGTTAATGCGTACTTTACTAGTACTCCTAGTAGCACCAGGGTATTAGATACCGGTTCGGTTGCTAAGTGTTAGTAACTCGAAATAACAGCTACGGAATAAACGGAGACTAGCTAAAGGTGAGCTGTCGATACGTGTTGGAAGTGTTTCCAAGGTTGATGTGATCAAGCATCGCACGCTCCCTCTACCATCGAGATTGGTGCTAAACCTGAATATTGTTATTTGGTGTTTGCGTTGATCATAGACATGATTGGATTATGTCTATCGCAATACGGTTTTTCATTTAAGGAGAATAATGGTTACTCTATTTATTTGAATAATACCTTCAATGGTCTTGCACCTAAAGGAATGGTTTATTGAATCTCGATCGTAGTGATACACATTTTCATGCCAAAAGATATAAGATAGTAATGATAGTACCACTTACTTGTGCCTTCGCCATGTAAGTCATATTGGTATAAACGCATGAAGAAGCTCCATGTTGATGGATCTTTGGACTCACTCGCTTTTGAAAAGTTTGAGACATGCTAACCATGTCTATTGGTGTATACGCATGAAGAAACTCCATGCAGATGGATCGTTTGGACTCACTTGATTTTGAATCACTTGAGATATGCAAATCATACCACATGGGCAAAATGGTGAAAAGCCTCGGTTTCAAAGAAGATGGAACAAGATAGCAACTTGTTGGAAGTAACACATTTTGATGTGTGCAATACAATGAGTGCTGAGGCATGCAGTGAATATCGTTATGTTCTTACTTCACGGATGATTTGAGTAGATACTGAGTGTATTTACTTGATGAAACACAAGTCTGGATTATTGAATGGTTCAAGTAATTTCAGAGTGAAGTTGAAGATCATCGTGACAAGAGGACAAAATGTTTGTGATATGATCATAGAGATGAGTATCTGAGTTACGAGCTTTGGCACGCAATTAAGACATTGTGGAAATTGTTTCACAATAAATACCGCCTGGAACACCATAGTGTGATGGTGTGTC
The DNA here is from genome assembly GCA_021605205.1 of Aegilops longissima. Taxonomy (NCBI): domain Eukaryota; kingdom Viridiplantae; phylum Streptophyta; class Magnoliopsida; order Poales; family Poaceae; genus Aegilops; species Aegilops longissima. The sequence goes on along the minus strand of CM038681.1, from coordinate 175,470,841 downwards.
CAAACATCATAGTTGCACCCTATTGGATATGATGCGTTCCATGATGTTTCTTATCGAATTACCACTATCGTTCATGGGTTAGGCATTAGAGACAACCACATTCACTTTAATAGGGCACCACGTAATTCCGTTGAGACGACACTGTTTGAAATATGGTTTGGAGAAACATAAGTTGTCGTTTCTTAAAAGTTTGGGGCTGCGACGCTTATGTGAAAAAGTTTCATCATGATAAGCTCGAACCCAAAACGGATAAATACATCTTCATAGGACACCCAAAACAGTTGGGTATACCTCCTATCTCAAGATCCGGAAGCAAAAGTAATTGTTTCTAAAAACGGGTCCTTTCTCGAGGAAAAGTTTTTCTTGAAAGAGTTGAGTGGGAGGATGGTGGAGACATGATGAGGTTATTGAACCGTCACTTCAACTAGTGTGTAGCAGGGCACAGGAAGTTGTTCCTGTGGCGCCTACACCAATTGAAGTAGAAGCTTATGATAGTGATCATGAAGTTTCGGATCAAGTCACTACCGTACCTCATAGGGTGACAAGGATGCATACTACTTCAGAGTGGTACGCAATCTTGTCTTAGAGGTCATGTTGCTAGACAACAATGAACCTACGAGCTATGGAGAAGCGATGGTGGGCCCGGATTCCAACGAATGGCTCGAGGCCATAAAATCCGAGAAAGGATCCATGACTTTGGTGGACTTGCCCGATGATCGGCAAGCCATTGAGATAAATGGATCTTTAAGAAGAAGACATACGTGGACGGTAATGTCACCGTCTATGAAGCTCGACTTGTGGCGAAGAGTTTTTCACAAGTTCAAAGAGTTGCCTACGATGAGATTTTCTCATCCGTAGCGATGCTCAAGTCCGTCGGAATCATGTTAGCATTAGCTGCATTTATGAAATCTGGCAGATGGATGTCAAAACGAGTTTCCTTACCGGTGTTAAAGGAAAGGTTGTATGTGATACAATCAGAAAGTTTTTGTCGATCCTAAGGATGCTAAAGGGTATCTTGGCTCAAGCGGTCCTTCTAAGGACCGGAGTAAGCATCTCGGAGTTGGAATGTGCGCTTTGATGAGATGATCAAAGATTTTGGGTTTATACAAAGTTTATGAGAAACTTGTATTTCCAAAGAAGTGAGTGGGAGCACTATAGAATTTCGATGAGTATATGTTGTTGACATATTGTTGATCGAAATGATGTAGAATTTCTGGAAAGCATACATGGTTATTTGAAAGGTGTTTTTCAATAGAAAACCTGGATTAAGCTACTTGAACATTGAGCATCAAGATCTATAAGGATAGACCAAAAACACTTAATGGTACTTTCAAATGAGCACATACCTTGACATAATCTTGAAGGTGTTCAAGATGGATCAGTCAAAGAAGGAGTTCTTGCCTGAGTTGTAAGGTATGAAGTTAAGAGTTAAAGCTCGACCACGAAAGAAGAGAGAAAGGACGAAGGTCGTCCCCTATGCCTTAGACATAGGCTCTATAGTATGCTATGTAGTGTACCGCACCGGAAGTGTGCCTTGCCATGAGTCATCAAGGGTACAAGAATGATCCAAGAATGGATCATTGGACAGCGTCAAAATTGTCCTTGGAGTAAATAAGGACATGTTTCTTGATTATGGAGGTGATAAAGAGTTCGACGAAAGAGTTGCGTCGATGCAAACTTAACACCTATCCGGATAGCTCGAGTAGAGATACCGGATCACGATAGTGGAGCAACCATTTGGAATAGCTCCAAGTGGAGCGTGGAAGCAGCATTTACAATATGACCTAGAGATTTATGAAGTACATACGGATCTGAATGTTGCAGACCGTTGACTAAAACCTCTCTCACAAGCAAAACATGATCAAACCCCGTAACTCATCGAGTCTTAATCACATGATGATGTGAACTAGTTTAGTGACACTAGTAAACTCTTTGGATGTTCGTCATATGGCGATGTGACCTATCAGTGTTAATCACATGGCGATGTGAACTAGATTATTGACTCTAGTGCAAGTGGGAGACTGTTGGAAATATGCCCTAGAGGCAATAATAAATTAGTTATTATTATATTTCCTTGTTCATGATAATCGTTTATTATTCATGCTATAATTGTATTGACCGGAAACCGCAATACATGTGTGGATACATAGACAACACCATGTCCCTAGTAAGCCTCTAGTTGACTAGCTCGTTGATAAATAGATGGTTACGGTTTCCTGACCATGGACATTGGATGTCGTTGATAACGGGATCACATCATTTGGAGAATGATGTGATGGACAAGACCCAATCCTAAGCCTAGCACAAAGATCGTGTAGTTCATATGCTAAAGCTTTTCTAATGTCAAGTATCTTTTCCTTAGACCATGAGATTGTGCAACTCCCGGATACCGTAGGAATGCTTTGGGTGTACCAAACGTCACAACGTAGCTGGGTGGCTATAAAGGTGCACTACAGGTATCTCCGAAAGTGTCTCATTGGGTTGTACGAATCGAGATCGATTTGTCACTCCGTGTAACGGAGAGGTATCTCGGGCCCACTCGGTAGGACATCATCATAATGTGCACAATGTGACCAAGGGGTTGATCACGGATGATGTGTTACGGAACGAGTAAAGAGACTTGCGGTAACGAGATTGAACAAGGTATCGGGATACCGACGATCGAATCTCGGGCAAGTACAATACCGCTAGACAAAGGGAATTGAATACGGATTGATTGAATCCTCGACATCGTGGTTCATCCGATGAGATCATCGTGGAACATGTGGGAGCCAACATGGGTATCCAGATCCCGCTGTTGGTTATTGACCGGAGAACATCTCGGTCATGTCTGCATGGTTCCCGAACCCGTAGGGTCTACACACTTAAGGTTCGGTGACGCTAGAGTTGTTATGGGAAATAGTATGTGGTTACCGAAGGTTGTTCGGAGTCCCGGATGTGATCCCGGACGTCACGAGGAGTTCCGGAATGGTCCGGCGGTGAAGATCGATATATTGGACGAAAGGTATTGGAGTCCGGAAGTGTTTCGGGGGTACCAGGCTATGGCCAAGATGACCGAAAGGTGTTTTGGAGCCCGACAAGTGTTGGAGGGCCTCATGGGCCAAAGGGGAAGGGGCAAACCAGCCCACTAAGGGGTGGTGCGCCCCTCCCAGCCCCTCTCACGTAACCAGGAGAGGTGGGGGCGCCTCCCCTAGGGCAGCCCCCCTTCCCGGCTTGGGGGCAAGTTTCCTAGGGGGTGGGGGCGCCCAAACCCATCTAGGGTTTCCCTGTGGCCACCGCCTCCCCTAGGGAACCCTAGGGCGCCTCCTCCACCCCCTTACCCCTATATATAGTGAGGGAGAGAGAGGGCAGCCGCACCTTCCCTGGCGCAGCCCCTCCCTCCTCCAACACTTCCTCCTCCTCCGTAGTGCTTAGCGAAGCTCTGGGAGAACCACGAGCTCCATCACCACCACGCCGTCGTGTTGTCGGAGTTTTCCCTCAACTTCTCCTCTCCCCTTGCTGGACCAAGAAGGAGGAGACGTCCCCGGGCTGTACGTGTGTTGAACGCGGAGGTGCCGTCCGTTCGGCGCTAGGATCATCGGTGATTTGGATCCCGATGAGTACGACTCCATCAAACCCGTTCTCTTGAACGCTTCCGCTTAGCGATCTACAAGGGTATGTAGATGCACTCTCCTTCCCCTCGTTGCTAGTTTCTCCATAGATAGATCTTGGTGACACGTAGGAAAATTTTGAATTTCTGCTACATTCCCCAACAGATCGGCCATCTGGTGCAACCAGCTTGTCGACATCCAGAAGCAATACAAGATCATCGGTAACGGGCAGGAGAAGGACTCCGTGGTTGACCTCGCTGAGACCATCATCGACCCCTTATACGCCAACATGAAAGAAGACAACGATACCAAGGACCTGAACACGTGGGAGGTACCTATGAATATAGCCTACATAACCTATGCGGCCAAGGACACATACGCATGCTACGACATGTACAGGCGAATCTTGGACATGAGGGTGTGTCTGCTTGCCGTAACCGACGAGTACACGGACAGCCGCAGCGTCATGATCAAGCGTGCCAGGAAGGTCTAGATGTTGTACTTTATCTGTTTATAAGCACCTTTATCATCTGAGTGTTTCATGCATTAGCCTATGTGTCGTAATTATCTGTTTTGTCCGAAATATTTCTTTTAAGAACCCATTAACCTGTTTGCATTTTTTAGTGGCTATTTGATTATGTATGTAACTAGTTCACTTGTCCGTTTAAAAAAACTAGTTCACTCGGCTACCGTGCTTTGAATCTCCTTCCTCCCAACATATTCCCCTTCTCAGGTGGACCCAGCAGGTCTCGTACACAGACATATGGGACCAACCACCTATCCGTTTGTATTTCTTTATTTTGTTCAATCTTTCATCCTCTTCCTATATAGCGGCTGGCCATCATAGCCTATGGCGTTGGCCAGGCCATCCCTCTACTCCCACACATTATCCGGCGGCGGCAGCTCCATCGGCCCACCCTGCACCCGAACAAGTCAACCCTCGTACTCCCCTCCGACTGTGTCTTCCCTCGCTCCGGTTTGTTCGGTCCGAGGTCTCGATGTCGTCCTCCGCCTTGGTGCTCTCGCCGCGGCGCCACCGTCTGTTGTTCCCAACATGGTCAGCAAAACAAGAGGAATCGGGAGACAACTATTCATCGAGAGGCTGACAGTCCCGGGCCCACTAGGTCCATGGCCTAGGTTTTGTTGTTTAACATGGGCAGCCTACGACATGTTTCAACATTTCTTGTATCCAGCAGGTATCAAGCGGCCTCTGGGCCTCCCAACCTAGCTTGTCTATAACATCAGCAGCCCAAGTTATGTTTGTTTTGTCAAGACGACGCACAGCTCAGTTCTATTTTTCTATAACAATGCAAAACTGAACTTATATTTATATCTTATTTTATTACTTATATATATATAATAGAAACAACATAAGGTTCCGTTAAACCTGTCGTTCGTCCAACCATTTTATAGACCTTCCCACTTCCTTTATTTTTCGTTTTCATTAATCGTATATCTGAATTTTCTCCCACTTTCTTTTTTGATGTAAACTGAGTTTTCTCCCAGTACTTTTCCCTAGAACCAACTCAATTGTCCCACGTCTAGCCTAAAAAATAATAATACCCCACGTCCTATTAACTCATCAAATTAAAATGATATTTTATTTCGTAAGTTGAAAGTTCTTACAAAATAATAATAATAATTGTTTATATATAACTTGGCAAGTTAACTCCTAGTGATTGCGTACATAAGCTTGCAAAGATTTTACTGACCAATGCAGTAATAGACGTGCAATCATGTGTTTATGTTTTTATAACATTTCTCCGTCCAGCCCATGATATTTTCACCCAGCCCAGCAAGTCCATGGATTTCGAGAAAAATGCAAATGGGCTTTAAATTCTACCATATTTATAAACGGGCTGCATGGATGCTACATCATTGTTTCAACCAGCCCACCAAATGGACTAAAAATCAAATGGACTGGCTGACATGTGGGCCAGTAGGTCAAAGCCTAAGAAGGCGTTGGATTTACATCCAATGGCCGACATTCTTCTTCAATCTCTCGTATTCTTCCCCACCGCTGTCGGGACCGCCTCCTCCAGCCTCCGGCATCCAGCGGCGTTGTTTTGCGTGCCTCAGCGAAACGCTACCCCGCCGACGGCCAGGCCATCCCTCCACTCCGCAGCTCCTGTTATTGTCTGCCGAGTGTAGGCCCACCCCGCACCCGAACTAGTCAAGTTTCCCACTCCTCTCTGTCTATGACTCCACTGCCACGTCTTCCCCATCTCCGGGTCATTCCAGTCTGGGGCCTCGCTGTCGTCCACCGCCTTGCTGCGCTCGGCACGGCATGGTCAACAAACGAGAGTCATCGGAAGAGGACTATACGTGGAGAGCCTGACGGCTGGGACCCACGAGGTCCATGGTCGCACGCAAGGAAAGTTCCTCCTTATTAAGCTGTTTCCTCCCCCTGACAGCTGGGACCCACCGGCTGTATCTTCGCACGGAAGGAAGTGCCTCCTTGTTATGCGGAAAAACCATTCCTCCCGATGACAGCCGGGACCCGGTAGATTTGGTGGTTGACTTGTGGGCCTACTAAGCAGACGTGTACGCAAGGCTTTGTCAACTTAATCAACAAATGATTCTAGAAGCTGGACCATTGGATGTTAATCCAACAGTCGTGCTCCTTCTTCAACCTCTGTTCTTGCTCCTGTCTCCCGTGAGCGGTAGTGCTGCCACGCACCCGAACCAGTCAAGTTTCCCACTCCTCTCCATCTGTGACTCCACTGCCGCGTCTTTCCCATCTATGGGTCGTTCCAGTCTGGGGTCTCGCCGTCGTCCACTGGCCTTGGTGCGCTCGGCATGATGTAGTCAACGTGGTCAACAACCAAGAGTAATTGGAAGATGACTGTACGTGAGAGGCTGACAGTGGGGATGCACCACGCCCATGGACGCATGCATGCAACTGCATCCTTTTTACCCTGAAAAATAATGTTTTCTCCCCCTGACTGCTGGGACCCACCAGCTACATCTTCGCAGGGAAGGAAGTGCGTCCATATTACGGGCAAAAAATGATTCGCCCCCCTATCTGCTAGGACCCACCAGCTACATTTTCGCTCGGAAGGAAGTGCATGACAGTCCGGACCCACCTGGTCGAAGCGTACGTAGCGTTATCATTCTGGTCGCAATCGTGTACGTACATACTGGTCGATGTAGAGGCATGCACGTGTCGTAGTAGAGTCGTGCACGTGTCGTAGTAGAGGCGCGCACGTAACATGTACACGTACGTACAGCAGCCAGGGTGCAAGAAAGAAAATATGGTCACGTACGTACATACGGGCGCGGTCTCGAATGTCTACTCGCGCATACGTACGACCAGGGCTCGTGTACACGGCTGGGTCGGAACGGAGAAGTTCGTCGTCGTCGTGTTCATGGGGAGGCAACGAAACGTGTCGTGTTCATCGGGAGGCAACGGGAGCCAACTGGCTTGGACGGAATAGCCGATGGAAATGAGGCCTGGCATACCGCAAAACGGAGGAAATGGCCTTGTGTTCGACCGGCCACGGTCGAAACAGGATCCTGTTCATCGGAAGGGTTCTGGCGTACCGAAAAACGGAGGAAACGGACCTCCTACGAAGGAAACAGGGTCCTGTTGATCGGGAGGGGTGTGGCGTACCGCAAAATGGAGGAAACGGACTTGTGTTGGAGCGCTACGGTTGAAACGGGGGTCCTGTTCATCGGGAGGGGTGTGGCGTACCACAAAATGGGACTCCACAGGATACTATTCATCTCCACCGTCGACTGCCTCCACGGGCTACTGTTCATCCACCGTCGACCTCCTCCAGCCTCCACCTGCGAATGTTCATCCACGAGCTCCTGTTCATCCAGCCTCCACCGCACGCTCCTCTACCGGCTCCTGTTCATCCAGCCTCCGCCGCGCGCTCCTCCACCGACTAATGTTCAACCAGCCCTCTCCGCGGGGTCCTGTTCAACAAGCCCTCCATGGGCTATTGTTCATCCAGCCCTCCACCGGCTACAGTTCAACCAGCCCTCCATGGGGTCTTGTTCATCCAGCCCTCCACGGGGTCCTGTTCATCCATCGGCTCGATCGATCGGGGTCCTCTTCATCCAGCAACAACGGTCTCTACTACCACGGGGTCCTGTTCATCCAACCCCCCACCAAGAACTGTTCATCCAACCCCCTGATACGTCTCCAACGTATCTATAATTTATGAAGTATTCATGCTATTATATTATCCATCTTGGATGTTTATGGGCTTTATTTTACACTTTTATTATTTTTGGGACTAACCTATTGAACCAGAGCCCAGTGCCAGTTCTGTTTTCCCTCGTTTGATGTTTCAAGAAAAGGAATATCAAACGAGTCGAAATGAATGAAACCTTCAGTAGAAGTTATTTTTGGAAGGAAAGCAACCCGGGAGACTTGGAGTGCACGTCAGGAAAGCAACGAGGGAGGCACAAGGCAGGGGGCGCGCTCAACCCCCTGGGCGCGCCCTCCACCCTCGTGGGCCCCTCATGGCTCCCCTGACGTACTTCTTTCACCTATATATTCCCATATACCCTAAAAACTTCGGGGAACATAATAGATCAGGAGTTCCGCCGCCGCAAGCCTCTGTAGCCACCAAAAACCAATCGGGGCCCTGTTTTGGCACCCTGCCAGAGGGGGGATCCCTCACCGGTGGCCATCTTCATCATCCCGACGCTCTCCATGACGAGGAGGGAGTAGTTCGCCCTCTAGGCTGAGGGTATGTACCAGTAGCTATGTGTTTGATCTCTCTCTCTCTCTCTCTCTCTCTCTCTCTCTCTCTCGTGTTCTCGATTTGGCACGATCTTGATGTATCGCGAGCTTTGCTATTATAGTTGGATCTTATGATGTTTCTCCCCCTCTACTCTCTTGTAATGGATTGAGTTTTCCCGTTGAAGTTATCTTATCGGATTGAGTCTTTAATGATTTGAGAACACTTGATGTATGTATTGCGTGGGATAACCGTGGTGACAATGAGTTATTCTATTGATTCACTTGATGTATGTTTTGGTGATCAACTTGCGGGTTCCGCCCATGAACCTATGCATAGTGGTTGGCAAACGTTTTTGTCTTGACTCTCCGGTAGAAACTTTGGGGCACTCTTTGAAGTTCTATGTGTTGGTTGAATAGATGAATCTGACATTGTGTGATGCATATCGTATAATCATACCCACGGATACTTGAGGTGACATTGGAGTATCTAGGTGACATTAGGGTTTTGGTTGATTTGTGTCTTAAGGTGTTATTCTAGTACGAACTCTAGGGCTGTTTGTGACACTTATAGGAATAGCCCAACGGATTGATTGGAAAGAATAACTTTGGGGTGGTTTCGTACCCTACCATAATCTCTTCGCCTGTTCTATGCTATTAGTGACTTTGGGGTGACTCTTTGTTGCATGTTGAGGGATAGTTATATGATCCAATTATGTTATTATTGTTGAGAGAACTTGCACTAGTGAAAGTATGAACCCTAGGCCTTGTTTCCTAGCATTGCAATACCGTTTACGCTCACTTTTACCACTTGTTACCTTGCTGTTTTTATATTTTCAGATTACAAAAACCTATATCTATCATCCATATTGCACTTGTATCACCATCTCTTAGCGAACTAGTGCATCTATACAATTTACCATTGTATTGGGTGTGTTGGGGACACAAGAGACTCTTTGTTATTTGGTTGCAGGGTTGCTTGAGAGAGACCATCTTCATCCTACGCCTCCCACGGATTGATAAACCATAGGTCATCCACTTGAGGGAAATTTGCTACTGTCCAACAAACCTCTGCACTTGGAGGCCCAACAACGTCTACAAGAAGAAGGTTGTGTAGTAGACATCAAGCTCTTCTCTGGCGCCGTTGCTGGGGAGGTGAGTGCTTGAAGGTATATCTTTAGATCTTGCAATCGAATCTTTTTGTTTCTTGTTTTATTACTAAGTTTATTTTATAAAATAAAACTACGGAAAATGGAATTGAGTTTGTCTCATACGCTTCATCTTTTTAATATCTTTCGTGAGAATGATGGAAAGGAAAATTGTGCTCAAGTGCTAGGAGAAGAAATCTCTAAAAATTTTGGCACTAGATCTTTGAATGATGAGCAAGATTGCAATGTTGTTAGTATGAAATCTATGAATATCCATGATGCTAATGATATGCAAAGCCACAAGCTTGGGGAAGCTATGTTTGATGAAGATGATATTTTTTGTCCCCCAAGCTTTGATGAGCAAATTTACTATGATGAAAGCATGCCTCCTATCTATGATGATTATTGTGATGACACATATGCTCTAAAGAATAATGATAACCATGAAACTTGTCATCTTGATCTTAATTTTCAATCACATGATAGTTATTTTGTTGAGTTTGCTCCCACTACTATTGATGAGAACAAATTTGCTTACTCGGAGAGTAGTAAAATTTCTATGCAAGTAGATTATGAAAAGAATGTTTTAGGTGCTGGTTATATTGTTGAATTTTCTACTGAAAATTATTATGAGGGAGGAATATATGCTTGTAGGAATTGTAATAATATCAAGTTTCCTCTCTATGTGCTTAAAATCTTGAAGTTATGCTTGTTTAGCCTTCCTATGCTAGTTGATTATTGTTCCCATAAATTGTTTGCTCACAAAATCCCTATGCATAGGAAGTGTGTTAGACTTAAATGTGCTAATCATATTCTTCATGATGCTCTCTTTATGTTTCAATTCTTATCTTTTATGTGAGCATCATTGAAATCATCATGCCTAGCTAGGGGCGTTAAACGATAGCGCTTGTTGGGAGGCAACCCAATTTTATTTTAGTTTCTTGCTTTTTGGTTCTGTTTAGTAATAAATAATCCATCTAGCTTCTGTCTAGATGTGGTTTTGTGTTTTAATTAGTATTTGTGCCAAGTAGAACCTTTGGGAAGACTTGGGTGAAGTCTTTATGATCATGCTGTAAAAAATAGAAACTTTAGCGCTCACGAGATTAGATAAAACTTTTTACTAGAGAGTGCTATTTAGTTTATTCTTTTTGAAGATGATTACTAAATAAATTCCTCAGGTCCACCAATTTATTTTAGAATTTTTGGAGTTCCATAAGTTTGTGTTAGTTACAGATTACTACAGACTGTTCTATTTTTGACAGATTCTGTTTTTCGTGTGTTGTTTGCTTATTTTGATGAATCTATGGCTAGTAAAATAGTTTATAAACCATAGAGAAGTTGGAATACAGTAGGTTTAACACCAATATAAATAAATAATGAGTTCATTACAGTACCTTGAAGTGGAGTTTTGTTTTCTTTCGCTAACGGAGCTTACGAGTTTTCTGTTAAGTTTTGTGTTGTGAAGTTTTCAAGTTTTGGGTAAAGATTCGATGGACTATGGAATAAGGAGTGGCAAGAGCCTAAGCTTGGGGATGCCAAAGGCACCCCAAGGTAATATTCAAGGACAACCAAGAGCCTAAGCTTGGGTATGCCCCGGAAGGCATCCCCTCTTTCGTCTTCGTTCATTGGTAACTGTACTTGGAGCTATATTTTTATTCACCACATGATATGTGTTTTGCTTGGAGCGTCATTTTCTTTTGTTAGTATTTGCTTGATGTTATTTAGATTAATGTTTTGCATCTTTATTTTCAATAAAAATGTCAAGGATAGCTTTTACCATGCTTATTTTGCAAGTACACATGTTGCTGTTTCAAAACAGAAAGTTTACCGTTGTTGCAAAAATTCCCTAGAAAAGTCAGAAATTGATAAAATATTGAAACCTTTTGCATAATAAGATCTGATAAATTTACTATAGTGGGAATTTTCTTTCATAATTTTTGGAGTTACGGAAGTATGATGAATCTTGCATTCTTTACAGACTGTACTGTTTTGGCAGATTGTTGTTATGTTTGCATATGTTTGCTTGTTTAATGATTCTATTTGAGGATAGGTGACGTGTCCTGGACTAGGGGGTACTCACCACGTCATCTCCCGATCTGTTAGATTGGGCCGAGGACCCCCATGGCCATATACTCATGGTCCAGTCCGGACAACTGCCGCATACAAGGAAGATTCCACAAGACTTGGTGATCAAGACAAGGACTCCTCCCACACCGGCGTATTCGGCTAGGACTCTTGTTATCCTAGGCCTCTGGTGCATTATATAAACCAGGGCCAGGCTAGTCGATAGATAAGATATACAACAATCATACCATAGGCTAGCTTCTAGGGTTTAGCCTCTACGACCTCGTGGTAGATCAACTCTTGTAATACTCATATCATCAAGATCAATCAAACAGGAAGTAGGGTATTACCTCCATCGAGAGGGCCCAAACCTGGGTAAACATCGTGTCCCCTGCCTCCTGTTACCATCCGCCTTAGACGCACAGTTCGGGACCCCCTACCCAAGATCCGCCGGTTTTGACACCGACGTTGGTGCTTTCATTGAGAGTTCCGCTGTGTGATCGGCAAAAGGGTCGATGGCTCGCGTGCAGATCAACTGCGACTTCGGCATCTTCGTCACCAGCTCGACTGGTCACCTTGGTTCGACCAAGGACTGTGCCCTGCCTCCGATCGTCATGTTCGGAGGAGGGCCCTCATCAACATCAACTCCGATCTCTATCAATATCATGGAGGAATCATCCAGGGAGCCCGGGGGCTCAACGTCAACATTGCCCTCGGGCGACCGTGCTGTTTTTCTGGACAGCGAACTTGTGTCCGCCGCCACCGCCTCCTCAAGTGTCGTTTTAACGATTGCTTCAGTGGAATTGTGCAGAATTGAGTCTACGACAACCCTGGAAAATTTCGTCGAGTTCCGATGGAGGAATCTCTGGCAATCCGCGATATACCGGAGCCCTATCAAGTTCGAACGAGATCTGGACGAGTTTAGGGCGTGGTGTCCAACTTCTAGCTCGGACGTCCTTTGGAAGATCCAACCACTGATCGGCTGCGGAATTCCTATACCTACCACCCCTCAAAATTTCAGCTCGATACGACCGTCCAAGCTCCGAGAACCTTCCGATTAGTGCATCACTTTTCGGATCTGTTTTCTGCGCGAAAACAAATCCGACCCGAGTTCGTCTTTTTTATGAACGGGATTTCGAACGTCCTTTTTGAAGGAAGTTTTATATGGGGTATTGTGTTTTGTTCCCGAACACAGCCCACCAACTTTAAAATCTTTTGAACATGATCTTCAACATCATGCTGGTGTCAAACCAGTCCGGCAATATTGCTCCACGGCTGCCGACCTGCGCTAGACACGTCGTCACTTTGTTGAGCCGAGCTCAACTTCTTCGGATCATCATCTTGGCAAGCTGAACAAGAGTTCGGCATCGCAAAGGATAAATCATTACCAACATCGCCGCCCCACGGATTACACGGAGCGGGCACATCGGCATCACCGCACGGTCACTTCATCAAGCCGGCATTGACCACGTCACGACCTACGTCGGCAGGGCCACACTGTTGCTCCTTCAAGCCGGTGTCCATCACGCCGACCTACTTCGACATCTCGGCTAGACCGGGGGCTTCATCATCTCTTCATCAACCTACTCTGATGACTTTGGCATCACCAGCCGACCAGCTTCGTCACGATTAGCTGGACCGAGGGCTTTGCCTCGGCGAGCCAACCTTTGCCAGCATTGCCATGCCGTCGCTTTATCGCCCATCAGGCAATGGGTGTGTGAATCGAGTCCCAGTTTTGGGAATCACCTTCCTTCGGATTGCTACAACAAATAAACCAGGTGCTATTAATCCTAGTATTTTTTGCTTGTTTGGGTTCATTTTTTCCAATGAATTATTACTCTGGTTTGTCCATCATATGTACACAGGTCTATCAAATGGTGGCCGCATTATCGACGATCGCATGGTGGTTCGGCGGTTTCGTACATAGTCCAAATAACGTCCGATCCGAACTCGGACCGACCTGTGAATTCAGGCTTTGCCACGCCTTTACTGCATCACGCCGACGCCCTGCATCGACATTAACTTCGGCGCCAGGCCATATTTCTTTTGTTACACACTTTGCATAAATTATTTATTATGCAACATTTTTTTATTATTATTACTATTATCCCCGGTTTCCACTATTTTTTGTGCACAGGAAAATGATCCAACCGGACTATATCCTTTGGCGTCACCTCAGCTGGACGGGGGGCTTCGTCAACAGTTCATTACCCCATGCCGGGGACTTCGGCATCACTCTGCCGGCCTGCATTGACCGTGCTATGTCACGACTTCGGAGTGCCGAGCTCTTTGCTCTGCCACCTCGGGACCGGCTTGGGGGATGGAACCTTGTCCCGCATCAAGCTCGGACCGCGTCAACAATATCGAACACATTAACCAGCTAAGTTGCGTTTATGCTCAAAGTTTTAAATTTTTAACTTGTGTTCGTTTCGACCAAGCATTATACTTTTTTTGGAAAAAAGTTGCTTGTAAAAAATTTTCCTTGTCCAAACTTTGTTTGTGACGGACAAGTTCAAATACCCAGTTCACTTGGGGGCTTCCTTCATGAAGCCTTTCCTCTTGCATATGATTATACTTGTACGGCTTCATTCCTTGTTCGTGTATTACGCCACAATATGCACCATATTGACTTAGGCGATTTGCAAGCTGGGTTCCCTGGCTCATGTGCTTACCCCTACATTCCCGATTGTTCGGCTAGGGAGTAAAGGGAGCACCTCCGCGATTGTCACGACCGGGTCATCCGAGCTCTGACCTCAGACTGGGTGAAGCCGAAAGCTAGCGCTCTTATTGTTTTCAATCATGGTCGGCACACAACGGAACTCATGAGTACAAAAAATCTATTGCACAAATCTCATAGTAATAATGAGCATCGAAGAAAGGTATCGGTGGGGGTACTATTTTCTTCGAAGATGCTTCTTACACTTCGTCTGTAATATAGCATAAGTTCCCTGAGAGCGCTTTGTTTGTTACAGCCTTATGGCCTGATTGCCTGGTTATCGGAAACACCGTCAATATTTTCGACAGGTGGAGTACATAACACTTTTCGGTCCATGACCGAAGAGGGAGAAGCCGACGGTCGGTTAAGACGCGTTTAAAGTTCGGGTGAACACAGATATGATATAAGTACTTCGGTACATACAATCATTATACATAAAATTCTTTTACCCAAGTCACTTGGGGGCTCTTAAATTTATATGAGCCATTTTATAATATCTTCTTCTTAGTCGTTGCAAAGTTTTTTGTTATTATTTATCATTCCTTTTCTCGACACAAGTATATGGTCGCTAGCTCAGGAGCCTAATTTCTCTCTCAAAACCGCTAGAGTTTAGATTGCTAAACTGGCCTAATGAGAAGTACTCCGCCTTCGGGATAGGAGGTTGAAGCCGTAGGCTGGCCCGCTTGAAGTCTTGAGATAGGATGTGTCATGTTAAAGCACGGCAGAAGCACCTTTTTTTTTCTAAATTCCAATTTACGGATTGGCACCGAACACTTGATCTAGTTCGGACATTAAACTTTTGAATAAGTTTTTTGGCTTTTCGAGCCTATGGCACTTTTAAACTATTTGTGTGTTTCCAGCATTAGTCTCGCGGTGCAACGCCGGACACCTTCAGGGATTCGGCAAAAACATTCTCGGATATTGCTATATATGCATCGGTTTCAATTGTGTCTTCGTCAATAGTTGGGTTGCCCAGCTCCTGTGCTTGCCTCCTACGTTCCGCTTTGTTCGGCTAGGTGTGCAAAGGAGAACCATCGCGATTGTGCTTCCAGCTCGCATGGTCTAGCACCTCGATGGAGAAAGCCAAAACTGATCTGTCACAATAGGCGAAACTGGTTAGCGATCCGATGACTATGTTAAATGACGGGCCATTCATAACATTGGCCGAAGTGTTTACGGCTTGACCTCGGCTGTCGCCGAACACTAACCGGGGGCTCATAACTAGCTTCCCCAGTATAAAGCTCCTATGACTAAGCGAAAGTTTTAAAGCCCTCATATCTGATTGCCTCGTTTCCGCTAACACAACCGTCTTCGGGCACCGAGACGTCGGCTAAGGGTTGCTTTGTTATTGCGGAAACACCCTGCGTAGTATCTACCAAGGGGTAGAAGCCGACGATGGGACACTTTCAACTGATAAACGGTCACAATGGAGTCAAAATAATGATGTAAAGTACTTGGATACATAGAATCATTACACATAATCTGTGATTTTACTCTGGATATGGACCTTAATATGGCCACATGTGCCCACATTAAGGCTCGGGGGCTACTGGGCTTTGCGCTCATTATTTACAAATATTAAAGGGGCACATCGATCCCCTGATCTAGTGTTGCCACCCGACCAGTGTCTCGGGGGCTACTACATTGCCTATTCAATGCAGAAAATTCAAAGGGCTCAGTGTTCGGCTTGATCGAACTATGGGAAAGCGCATCTTTGGACAACAATAAGTACCATCTGGACCTATCTGGCATCAAGCTATATATCACGGCGACTTCTCACGACCCTCTCTCAGGGGCTTGTTCGCCGATCACTATTATCTCTAATATATTACACTGCATTTGTATTCCTATGTATCTTTGCCGAGTTAGAATTGATCCTCAGCCGATTTCACAAGATCGACCGAGTCTCGAGTGGGCTCTTGGGAACAGCGGTTTATATGCTTGCCTTCAGGTGCATCTCAGGTTTTAGACTGATACACACCTTGACGACTACTGGATATACATCGGCAGAGAATAAACTGCACCAGCTTAAAATATTCACAAAAATCAGCTCATGGTCGGGTGGTGCACCACCTTGGAAGCAGTCCGGCATAAAGCTCGGGCGCTAGTGGCTAGCTCCATAGAGGGCATTTCTGGCATTAGGCTCGTCTAAACTCTTTCAACTTTTTTGGACCAAGATGATCTATGACTTCTTGGATATGGTCCGGCGTTGGAGCTTGGACACAGTCCGGCGTTGGAGCTCGGATACATTTCGACATTGGAGCTCGGAAGCAGTCCGGCGTTGGTGCTCGGTTGCAAAAGATACCTCGAATGCAGTCCGGCGTTAGAGCTCGGACGCAAGAGGACACTACCTCCCGGGAACCACTTCAAACCCGAGGTGTGGCATAAAAATAACAAGGCATTGATAAAGGCCGAAAACTTAGAGGGGCTCCTCTGATGCCCGACGTGTAAACTCTTCGGATGCACTTCGGCGATCCTCAAGATCGAAGATGAGAAGATTTGTTGAACAAGTTTTCAAGACCGACGACCGAAGATGAAGAACAGTTCGGAAGAATCAAGGAGCGTTCCTAACTTGAAGACCGATTCAGGGGGCTATTGACGGTGTCCTGGACTAGGGGGTACTCACCACGTCATCTCCCGGTCTGTTAGATTGGGCAGAGGACCCCCATGGTCGTATACTCATGGGCTAGTACGGACAGCTGCTGCATACAAGGAAGATTCCACAAGACTTGGTGATCAAGACAAGGACTCCTCCCCCACCGGCGTATTCGGCTAGGACTCTTGTTAGCCTAGGCCTCTGGTGCATTATATAAACCAGGGCCAGGCTAGTCGATAGATCAGATATATAACAATCATACCATAGGCTAGCTTCTAGGGTTTAGCCTCTACGACCTCGTGGTAGATCAACTCTTGTAATACTCATATACACAAGATCAATCAAGCAGGAAGTAGGGTATTACCTCCATCGAGAGGGCCCGAACCTGGGTAAACATCGCGTCCCCCGCCTCCTGTTACCAACCGCCTTAGACGCACAGTTCGGGACCCCCTACCCGAGATCCGCCGGTTTTGACACCGACAATAGGAGTATTAAATATGCAGAGGAATTTAGTATGCAATGTTGAATAATAATTTTAGTGATTTGCTATAGTATAGTATGATAATGTTTTTGCATTGGTTTATACTAACTTATCTCACGAGTTCTTGTTGAGTTTGGTGTGGATGAAGCTTTTGAGATTTAGGAAACCGTGATATGAGAGGAATTAAGGAGACACAAAAGCTCAAGCTTGGGGATTCCCAAGGCACCCCAAGATAATATTTCAAGAAGTGTCAAGCATCTAAGCTTGGGGATGCCCCGGTAGGCATCCCACCTTTCTTCTTCAACAATTATCGGTTAGTATCGGTTGAACCTAAGTTTTTGCTTCTTCACATGATGTGTGCTATCCTTGAAATGTCATTTTATTTTGTTTTGCTTACTGCTTGAATAAAATACATTAGATCTGAAATTCTTAAATGAGAGAGAGTCTTCACATAGCTAAATAATTATTTAACTACTCATTGATCTTCACTTATATCTTTTTGGAGTAGTTTGTCATTTACTCGTGTGCTTCATTTATATCCTATGAGTAAATGGTTGAATGATTTGAATGTCATAAATCTGAACTTATATATGCTTCTTATGTTTATCCTATGGGGAGTAATGACTTCACATATAAGAAGTAGAGGTGGTAATTTTTTTGAAGGTTAGCAAACATTGTATTGGTCACTTGAACAATTCATGAAAGAATATTGAAGGAAGAGAGATTTCACATATAAATATACTATCTTGGACATCTTCTATGATTGTGATCCCCATTAATTATTTTCAAACCTGAGCAAATTAGTTGAAGTTGGACAAGGAAGACAACATAATGAGTTATGCTTGGGTATATTTGTATAAGTTATATTGTTTTGGATCCTCTAACATGTGGTGCTTGCTATTTAGAATCCTTTGCTAGCCAAAATATCTGTACTAAGCGAGAATACTGCTTGTGCATCCAAACTCCTTGAACCAAGTTTCTTCCATGAGTGTCCACCATATCTACCTATATGCGGTATTTACCTGTCGTTCCAAGTAAATTTGCATGTGCCAAACTCTAAACTTTCAAATAATAATCTGTTTTGTATGCCCGAATCGCTCATGTAGCGACTAGGGGCTAGCAGTATCTTCCATGCTAGGTGGGTTATTCTCACGATGAGTGGACTCCGCTCATCATTCACGGGAAAATGGCTGGTAACTGGGATGCCCAGTCCCATGATCAAAAGATGGAAATCAAATAAAAAATAATTGCAAACAAAACTCCCCCAGGATTGATGTTAGTTGGAGGCACCCTTTGTTTCGAGCAAGCCATGGATTGATGATTGTTGGTGGAGGGGGAGTAAAAACCTTTAAATTTCTTTTTGGAAACCGCCTATAATGTATGTAGTATGGAAGATATTGGGAACTCTTGGTCGTTATGTTGACAATGAAAGCATACCTCTCAAAATTATTTTCATCTCTGTTTTTGCATCGAGCTCTGGCACCTCTGCAAATCCCTCCTTCCCTCTGCAAAGGGCCTATCTTTTACTTTTATGCAAGAGTCAGTAGTATTCCTTCTCATTCCAACCTACTCTTTAGTTGGCAAGCATCATGTGATGGAAAGATCTAAGCATATATGGCCATTCAAATATATTTGAGCATGAATTATTACTGCTGACATTACCCTTGAGGTAAAAGGTTGGGAGGCAAAACATTAATCCCCTATCTTTCTCTGTGTTCGATGGATGCTATTTGTTCTAAAAATATGCTTTGAGTGGTAGCAATCATGGAAGACTAAATTATAGTTGAGTATGTGGAGTTTGCTCAATCAAAGCTCTGACATAGACTCTTCCTGAAAATAAGAAGAATTGTAATTGTTTGATGACTAATAACATGGTTTGTTAGTTTTCAAGAAAGTTTATGATCTATACTTTAACATGTGAATAGCTTGTTACTTGTTCATGAGAAGTTCTGTGAGTTGAACTACTGTTATGACATATATTGATGCTAGAAAAGGTGATTGAAATTATCATTGATCAAACTTATGCACCTGCTAGCATTCACACTTCATAAATTATTTCTTTTATAATTTACCTACCAAGGACGAGCAGGAATTAAGCTTAGATGCCGATACGCTCCAACGTATCTATAATTTATGAAGTATCCATGCTATTATATTATCCATCTTGGGTGTTTATGGGCTTTATTTTACACTTTTATATTATTTTGGGACTAACCTATTGACCCAGAGCCAGTGCGAGTTCCTGTTTTTTCCTTGTTTGATGTTTCAAGAAAAGGAATATCAAACGAGTCGAAACGGAATGAAACCTTCGAGAAGTTATTTTGGAAGGAAAGCAACCGGGAAACTTGGAGTGCACGTCAGAAAGCAACGACAGAGGAACGAGGCAGGGGCGCGCCACCCCCAGGCGCACCCTCCACCCTCGTGGGCCCCTCGTGGCTCCCCTAACGTACTTCTTTCACCTATATATTCCCATATACCCGAAAAACTTGGGAACAGAATAGATCGGGAGTTCCGCCACCGCAAGCCTCTCAGAGCCACCAAAACCAATCGGGACCTGTTTCGCACCACGGGGGGGATCCTCACAGTGGCCATCTTCATCATCCGGTGCTCTCCATGACGAGGAGGGAGTATTTCACCCTCGGGGCTGAGGGTATGTACCAGTAGCTATGTGTTTGGTCTCTCTCTCTCTCTCTCTCTCTCTCTCTCTCTCTCTCTCTCTCTCTCGTGTTCTTGATTTCGCACGATCTTGATGTATCGCGAGCTTTGCTATTATAGTTGGATCTTATGATGTTTCTTCCCCTCTACTCTCTTGTAATGGATTGAGTTTTCCCTTTGTATTTATCTTATCGGATTGAGTCTTTAATGATTTGAGAACACTTGATGTATGTCTTGCGTGGGATAACCGTGGTGACAATGAGTTATTATATTGATTCACTTGATGTATGTTTTGGTGATCAACTTATGGTTCCGCCCATGAACCTATGCATAGGGGTTGGCACACGTTTTCGTCTTGACTCTCCGGTAGAAACTTTGGGGCACTCTTTGAAGTTCTATGTGTTGGTTGAATAGATGAATCTGAGATTGTGTGATGCATATCGTATAATCATACCCACGGATACTTGAGGTGACATTGGAGTATCTAGGTGACATTAGGTTTTCGTTGATTTGTGTCTTAAGGTGTTATTCTAGTACTAACTCTAGGGCTGTTTGTGACACTTATAGGAATAGCCCAACGGATTGATTGGAAAGAATAACTTTGGGGTGGTTTCGCACCTACCATAATCTCTTCGCTTGTTCTCCGCTATTAGTGACTTTGGAGTGACTCTTTGTTGCATGTTGAGGGATAGTTATATGATCCAATTATGTTATTATTGTTGAGAGAACTTGCACTAGTGAAAGTATGAACCCTAGGCCTTGTTTCCTAGCATTGCAATACCGCTTACGCTCACTTTTACCACTTGTTACCTTGCTGTTTTTATATTTTCAGATTACAAAACCTATATCTATCATCCATATTGCACTTGTATCACCATCTCTTCGCCGAACTAGTGCACCTATACAATTTACCATTGTATTGGGTGTGTTGGGGACACAAGAGACTCTTTGTTATTTGGTTGCAGGGTTGCTTGAGAGAGACCATCTTCATCCTACGCCTCCCACGGATTGATAAACCTTAGGTCATCCACTTGAGGGAAATTTGCTACTGTCCTACAAACCTCTGCACTTGGAGGCCCAACAACGTCTACAAGAAGAAGGTTGTGTAGTAGACATTACCCCCCACCCCCCACAACGCACACTGTTCATCAAGGGAAGGAGGCAGCAGTGTTCGATCGTCTTCAGTTAGCAGCAGTAGCAAAGGAATCGCTCGATCGGGTTCAGTTAACAGCCATCGATCGATCGCTCGGGTTGAGTAACGCATAGCCTGCAGTGCAATCGCTCGGGTTCAGTAGGCGAACGCCTCGCTCGGGTTCAGTTAGAGCCCAACGCCTCGCACCCACGCGCCTACATGTATGAGAGAAACGTGCATCGCTCGGCCCCCGACCACCCACCGTAACCGGGAATTCCCTGATATTTTCCTCGCCCACGCTTCTACCATGGTTTTTTCTGTCATGCATGACCCAAAGAATGTCATGCAGCTGAGTCTCCGGCCCGCCCAGGACGAAAAGCCCATTTTCTGTCATGATTTTTTGTCATAGAAGTAGGAGCCCACCACATCTATGATGATATCGGGTTTTGTCACAATTATCGTCATCGAAGTGTCATAAGCATGACAGAAAAAAAATTCATTGGGCCCAAAATGTCACGGATGTGTCTTATTTTTTGTAGTGAAGCCAGGTACCATGCGGCCTGTGAAGCCCGCCGCCTGGAAAAACGAGGCGGTGGAGCTTTGGAGGCGGGTGCGTCGTCGTGCGGAGGAGGTGTACAAAGATGGGTACTTCGTGAGGAAGGTCAAAGGCACTGGGCACCTCATCGCTGTGTGGAGGTGGGCCGATAAGCTCCAGCATGCCACCGACGAGGAGCTCCGGTGGGCGCCCAATGAAATGGCAAGATCGTTCACGCTCGTCCGCCAACAAGAGGCATATCGGTACGTCAAGCGCTGCGAGGCGAAGGAGGTGGAGTACTGCCTTCGCACTGGGAAGACGCCACGCACCAGGGAGCTGTTGGCGAGAGGCTGCCGGTATACTGGCCCCAGGAGGGATTATTAGTTTTAGTATTGTTCGTTTTCAATTTTATGCATTGTACCTAGTAGTTAAGTATCATCACGTATATGTGATGATATTATATATATTCTGTGATGAACTAATGAACAATTAATATATATATATATATATATATATATATATATATATATATTATGAATTCCATTTTCTATCTATTTTTGTATACTAATTTGAATCTAGCTGTTATCATCCACATATACAGAATGGAAAGCGTATATACGCACATTGAAACAGAACATATAAGAACGGAAAACAGAGTACACACATTGAAACAGAGCAATACTATGATTGTTGTGAATACATAGCTATCCATGTCGAAACGACTCAACAAAATAAAACGCGTCCATGAGACCATGACCAGCAGCCCTTGCCTACGGTAGCTCTTGGCTCGCTGAACTCGCAGCGGCGTTCAGTCCAGCGGTCGACACGCTTGCGGTACATCTGGAGCGCGATCTTGAGCTCCAAGTTGACTATTTCATCGGAGATCACCAGCTCGAGGATGCGACGGCCATGTTCCTCTATTGCGCCTAGGTGGACACCTGGGCCAAGGAGGCGGTCGAGCCTACCGACCAGCGCATTGGCATCGAGCGGGCCGCGGACAAGGCGAATGGCGCGACCCATGCAAATGGTGCGACGGGCGTCCGGTGCAAGTATGGAGCGGCCGACCTCTGGTGCAAGTACGGCGTAGAGGGTCTCTGCCCACTCCTGGCGAGGAATGGGGGTACTGATGGGACGTATACCCAGCTGTGACGCCCTATCGATAGCAAGCAAGCGCCGATGGATCCACTCTTGCTGTGCGGCGCACCGCGCCTCTCGCTCTGCGGCGCTCCAACGGTCTCGCCGTGCAGCGAGCCACAGCCTATCGGCGTGGATGCGCCTAGCTTGCTCTGCGGTGGGCCATCGATCATGTTGTGTGACGAGCTGCAGCCTCTTGGCGCTGACATGCCTATCTTGATCCGCGGCGCTGAAGCGCCATGCACCAAGGGTCTGCTCAACCCTGGCGATGACGTGCATCACGGCATCGTCCATCGCGTTGCCGGGAAGCGCCTCGGCCTCGACGGGTCGTGGCGCCTTCTCATTTTCCTCGTCGATGAGGTTGATGGCAAAGGCGGCTCTTTGGTGGGTTGGCATGCTTGGAAAAGGTTGATGTGCTACAGGCTGCACTTGTCGCTTCCGTGCGTCGCGCGTCACCTAGGTTTATGCGCAATATCATTGGGCGGCGGGAAACTTGTGAGGAAATGGCGGGAAACGGTGGCATGTTCATAAAACACCATCAATTAATGGAAACTTAGCATATAAGGAACATCGAGCTAGCACAAGAAGTAGATGATGATCAGATGAACACGGACCACACTAGTGAACCCGTCGGTGATGAATCCATCAATCCCAAACAGTTGTATACTAGCAAGCGTTTGCCCACAACACACACGGCTTATTCCATCAAAAACAGGTCGGATGGATCAACTGTATGCCACGTATCGCACATTGTCAAAAAGTAATGCGGTAGACCTTCTTTAACATGTGTTAAAAAAACAAGGACCTCGAGGTTAATTTAACTGATGGGATGGATCATACAGGTCATTTGACCTATATGACCCATCCTATCAGTTAATTTAACATCAAGACAACTTCCCATCCAGTCACCCATCTGATGCCTGCTCCATCCTGAGCACAGTTAACTTGAGAGTTCTCTTAAATGAGCTATTGGTGGAACAGCTAGTCCTTGCTGATATAGGATGCCTCTTCGCATCCTTATGGCATACCCGGATGATCGCCCCTCGCCCAATGGCCAATAGATGTTGTGTAGACAGAGCATATCACATACGTCTTATTAGAAACAATCGTCTGTGTTATTATCGGTCTTCCCACACATTTCTGATTACAGACCTGTTTGCCGTATATCACACACATCTTGTTATATTGAACCATTTCTTTTATCTTGGCTCAACGCAAACAGTTCATCCGAGTGAACTGTTTGCCCTCGCACACACCTTGATCTGACTGACCATTTCTTTTGTTCCGCCTACAAAAAGTTCATCCGAGTGAACCATATGCCGTATATCGCACACACCTTCATCTGGCTGCCTGTTTCTGTTCTTCTGTCTCATCGCAAACAGTTCATTGAACTGAACCGTATGCCCTGCATCACACACGCAACTAAAATCTGAACCATGTTTGATGCATCCATAATCGCAAACGTTTTGCACCTCTTTTGATGGTTTTTTACATCACTGTTTGCGATTATTGCATCGCACACAGTTTCGTCGAAGGGTCTCTGATTGTAGTGTCACGTTAGCAGCATCCTGCAGTAGTGGATGTGTGCCTTGTGATGACCCACAAGTATAGGGGATCTATCATAGTCCTTTCGATAAGTAAGAGTGTCGAACCCAACGAGGAGCGGATGGAAATGATAGGCGGTTTTCAGCAAGGTATTCTCTGCAAGCACTGAAATTATAGGTAACAAATAGTTTTGTGATAAGGTAATTTGTAACGAGCAACAAGTAACAAAAGTAAATAAAGTTTAGCAAGATGGCCCAATCCTTTTTGTAGCAAAGGACAAGCCTAGACAATTTCTTATATGAAGGAAAACGCTCCCGAGGACACATGGGAATTATCGTCAAGCTAGTTTTCATCACGTTCATATTATTCGCGTTCGGTACTTTGATAATTTGATATGTGGGTAGACCAGTGCTTGGGTGATGTCCTTACTTGGACAAGCATCCCACTTATGATTAACTCCTATTGCAAGCATCCTCAACTACAAAAGAAGTATTAAGGTAAACCTAACCAAAGCATGAAACATATGGATCCAAATCAGCCCCTTACGAAGCAACGCATAAACTAGGGTTTAAGCTTCTGTCACTCTAGCAACCCATCATCTACTTATTACTTCCCAATGCCTTCCTCTAGGCCCAAACAATGGTGAAGTGTCATGTAGTCGACGTTCACATAACACCACTAGAGGAGAGACAACATACATCTCATCAAAATATCGAATCTAATACCAAATTCACATGACTACTAATAGCAAGACTTCTCCCATGTCCTCGGGAACAAACGTAACTACTCACAAAGCATATTCATGTTCATAATCAGAGGGGTATTAATATGCATAATGGATCTGAACATATGATCTTCCACCAAATAAACCAACTAGCATCAACTACAAGGAGTAATCAACACTACTAGCAACCTGCAGGTACCAATCCCAGACTTGGAGACAAAGATTGGATACAAGAGATGAACTAGGGTTTTAAAGGAGATGGTGTTGGTGAAGATGTTGATGGAGATTGACCCCCTCCCGATGAGAGGATCGTTGGTGATGACGATGGTGATGATTTCCCCCTCCCGGAGGAAAGTGTCCCCGGCAGAACAGCTCTGCCAGAGCCCTAGATTGGTTCCGCCAAGGTTCCGCCTCGTGGTGGAGGAGTCTCGTCCCGAAAGCTTGCTTATGATTTTTTCTCGGACGAAAGACTTCATATAGCAGAAGATCGGCACCAGAGGGCCACCAGGGGGCCCACGAGGTAGGGGGCGCGCCCAGGGGGTAGGGCGCGCCCCCACCCTCGTGGGCTGTGGTGTGGGTCCCTCCGTAATTTCTTCGCTCAGATTTTTTATTTCCAAAATAACTTCCGTGGAGTTTCAGGACTTTTGGAGTTGTGCGTAATAGGTCTCTAATATTTGCTCCTTTTCCAGCCCGAATTCCAGTATCAAGATTCTCCTCTTTATGTAAACCTTGTAAAATAAGAGAGAATAGGCATAAGTATTGTGACATAATGTGTAATAACAGCCCATAATGCAATAAATACCGATATAAAAGCATGATGCAAAATGGACGTATCAACTCCCCCAAGCTTAGACCTCGCTTGTCCTCAAGCGGAAGACGATAACGATAAATATGTCCACATGTTTAGAGGTAGAGGTGTCGATAAAATAAAATACGGACATGAGGGCATCATGATCATTCTTATAACAGCAACATATATGGATATTGTCATATGATTTCTTATGCTCAAGTAATAATCTATTCACAATGCAAAGTATGAATCAGAAACTTCATTGAGAACTAACAAACTATAACCTCAGTCATTGAGGCAATTGCAATTTATCATAACATCAGAAAGAGTCAATATAAGAGCTTTTCAGCAAGTCCACATACTCAACTATCATTTAGTCTTTCACAATTGCTAACACTCACGCAATACTTGTGGTTATGGAGTTTTAACCGGACACAGAGAAAGATAGGGGCTTATAGTTTCGCCTCCCAACCTTTTACCTCAAGGGTAATGTCAACAATAATAGTTCTTGCTAACTTACATCCAATTGGATATATATATCAGGATCTTTCCAACACAAGGTGCTTGCCAAAGGATAAAATGTAAAAAGGAAAGGTGAAGATCACCATGACTCTTGCATAAGGGTAAGAGATAAAAGTAAAAGACATGCCCTTCGCAGAGGGAAGCAAAGGTTGTCATGCGCTTTCATGGTTGGATGCATAAAATCTTAATGCGAAAGAACGTCACTTTATATTGCCACTTGTGATATGGACCTTTATTATGCAGTCTGTCGCTTTTTTTTCTTCCACATCACAAGATCGTATAAAGCTTATTTCCTCCACACTAATCAATCATACACATTTAGAGAGCAATTTTTATTGCTTGCACCGATGACAACTTACTTGAAGGATCTTACTCAATCCATAGGTAGATATGGTGGACTCTCATGGCAAAACTGGTTTTAAGGGTATTATAAGCACAATTAGTATCTCTACTTGGTGCAAAGAATTGGGTAGCATGAGGGAGAAAGGCAAGCTCAACATGTTGGATGATCCATGACAATATACTTTATCTCAGATATAAGAAAACATGACCCATTATGTTGTCTTCCTTGTCCAACATCAACTCTTTAGCATGTCATATTTTAATGAGTGCTCACAATCATAAAAGATGTCCAAGATAGTATATTTGTATGTGAAACCTCTCTTTCTTTATTACTTCCTATTAATTGCAACGATGACCAAACCTATGTTTGTCAACTCTCAACAACTTTTAATCATCATACTCTCTCTATGTGAAGTCATTACTCTCCATAAGATCAATATGATCTCTTTATTTCTTTTTATTTCTTTCTTTTTCTTTTATTCCCTCAAGATCATAGCAAAATAATCAAGCCCTTGACTCAACACTAATCTTTATTATATATAGCTCACGGACTCGATTACATAGAGGGATCATAAAGCAAAACTCAAAACTAAATCATACCAAAAACTTTATTCTACTAGATCAAGATATTACTAAAAGGATCGAACTAAGAAAAACGGTAAAGATAGGAGTGTGATGGTGATACGATACCGGGGCACCTCCCCCAAGCTTGGAAGTTGCCAAGGGGAGTGCCCATACCCATGTGATTATATCTGGGTTCTTCCCTCTTCAGCTCTATCTTCATTAGCCAAGCATCGTTGTCACCATTGTTGGAGGAGGGGGACGACATGATGCCTGGCCTTGACAACCCTGACAGAAAACAGCTCGAAACAAGAATAGAGGATATTTGCGTGATACGATGGTCAAAACCTTCGGGATATTATATAATGAACTTTTATCGACCAAAATACGTATCGTGCAAGAAAACGGAGTCCGGAGAGCACACGAGGTGCCCACAAGGTAGGGGGGCGCCCAGGGGGGTAGGGCGCGCCTCCCACCCTCGTGGAAGCCTCGTGTCCTTCCCGGGCCGCTTATTATTCTCCTATTTTTCTAAATATTCCAAAACAGAGAAAAATTGGCATTAGAACTGTTTTGGAGTCGGTTTACTTACCGTACCACATACCTATTCCTTTTCGGAGTCTGAAACGTTCTGGAAAGTGTCTCTTACGTATACCTCCGGGGTTACGGTTTCGATAATATTAGTTTCAACATTTATAGGATTATCTGAGATATAATGTTTGATTCTTTGACCGTTCACCACCTTTGGATTTGTGCCTTCGAAGTTGTTGATTTTTATGGCACCGGAACGATAGACCTCCTCGATAACGTAAGGACCTTCCCATTTAGAGAGAAGTTTTCCTACAGAAAATCTTAAACGAGAGTTGTATAGCAATACATAATCACCTACATTCAACTCACGCTTTTGTATCCTTTTGTCATGCCATCTTTTAACCTTTTCTTTAAACAACTTAGCATTCTCATAGGCTTGGGTTCTCCATTCATCAAGTGAGCTAATGTCAAATAACCTCTTCTCACCGGCAAGTTTGAAGTCATAGCTGAGCTCTTTAATAGCCCAATATGCCTTATGTTCTAGTTCGAGAGGTAAGTGACATGCTTTTTCGTAAACCATTTTATACGGAGACATACCCATAGGATTTTTATATGCAGTTCTATAGGCCCATAATGCATCATCAAGTTTCTTGGACCAGTTCTTTCTAGATCTATTAACAGTCTTTTGCAAAATTAATTTGAGCTCTTTGTTACTCAATTCTACTTGACCACTAGACTGTGGATGATAGGGAGATGCAATTCTATGATTAACACCATACTTGGCAAGCATTTTACGAAAGGCACCATGAATAAAATGTGAACCACCATCAGCCATTAAATATCTAGGGACTCCAAACCTCGGAAAAATAACTTCTTTAAGCATCTTAATAGAGGTGTTATGATCAGCACTACTAGTTGGAATAGCTTCTACCCACTTAGTAACATAATCAACAGCAACTAAAATATGTGTATATCCATTAGAGGCAGGAAACGGTCCCATATAATCAAAGCCCCAAACATCGAATGGTTCAATAACAAGTGAATAATTCATAGGTATTTCCAGACATCTACTAATATTACCAATCCTTTGGCATTCATCACATGATAAGACAAACTTACGAGCATCCATGAAGAGAGTAGGCCAATAAAAACCGGATTGCAATACCTTATGTGCAGTTCTATCTCCAGCGTGGTGTCCTCCATAAGCCTCGGAGTGACACTTGTGTGGGATCTGTTCCTATTCATGCTCAGGTACACAACATCTAATAACACAATCTACTCCTTCCTTATAAAGATGTGGGTCATCCCAAAAGTAATGTCTCAATTCATAGAAAAACTTTTTCTTTTGCTGGTATGTGAAACTAGGTGGTATAAATTTAGCAACAATGTAATTAGCATAATCATCATACCATGGAGCATTACGAGAAGCATTTATGACATTTAATTGTTCATCAGGAAAGCTATCATCAATAGGTAGTGGGTCATCAAGAACATTTTCTAACCTAGACAAGTTATCTGCAACAGGGTTCTCAGCTCCCTTTCTATCAATAATATGCAAATCAAATTCTTGTAGCAAGAGAACCCATCTAATAAGTCCAGGCTTAGCATCTTTCTTTTCCATAAGGTATTTAATAGCAGCATGATCAGTGTGAATAGTTACTTTAGAATCAACAATATAAGGTCTGAACTTATCACAAGCAAATACAACTGCTAAGAATTCTTTTTCAGTAGTAGCATAATTTCTCTGGGCACTGTCTAGAGTTTTACTCGCATATTGAATAACATTTAATTTCTTATCAACTCTTTGTCCTAGAAAAACACCTACAGCATAATTGCTAGCATCACACATAATTTCAAAGGGTAAATTCCAATCAGGTGGCTGAACAATAGGTGCAGAGATCAATGCTTTCTTAAGTATTTCAAATGCTTCTACACAATCATCATCAAAGACAAACGGTATATCCTTTTGTAATAGATTAGTCAGAGGCCGAGAAACTTTTGAGAAGTCCTTAATGAACCTCCTATAAAAATCGGCATGACCAAGGAAACTTCTTATACCTTTGATGTCCTTGGGACATGGCATCTTTTCAATAGCATCAACTTTGGCTTTATCAACTTCAATACCTCTTTCAGAAATTTTATGCCCCAAGACAATACCTTTATTAACCATAAAGTGGCACTTCTCCCAATTCAAGACAAGGTTAGTTTCTTCACATCCCTGCAAAACTCGATCAAGGTTGCTCAAGCAATCATCAAGAGGATAAATAAACAGAGAAGTCGTCCATGAAAACCTCACAAATCTTTTCACAAAAATCAGAGAATATAGCCATAATGCATCTTTGAAAGGTAGCAGGTGCATTACATAAACCAAAAGTCATACGTCTACAAGAAAAAGTACCGAAAGGGCTAGTAAAAGTGGTCTTTTCTTGATCATCAGCTGACATAGGTATTTGGGAGAAACCAGAGTAACCATCTAGAAAGCAAAAATGTGTATGTTTGGATAATCTTTCTAGCATTTGAGCAATAAAAGGTAAGGGGTAATGATCTTTTAGTAGCTTTATTTAATTTGCGGAAATCAATTACCATCCTATAACTTGTAATAATTCTTTGCGGAATC
Organism: Aegilops longissima; assembly: GCA_021605205.1. Lineage (NCBI taxonomy): Eukaryota > Viridiplantae > Streptophyta > Magnoliopsida > Poales > Poaceae > Aegilops > Aegilops longissima. Next base: position 175,440,468 of record CM038681.1, on the reverse strand, counting down.
AATTCATCTTTATCATTAGGAACGACAGTAATACCTCCCTTCTTGGGAACACAATGGACAGGACTTACCCACTGACTATCAGTAATGGGATAAATTATACCTTCCTCAAGGAGCTTTAGTATTTCCTTTCTTACCACTTCTTTCATCTTAGGATTCAGCCGTCACTGATGATCAATAACTGGTTTGGCATCTTTCTCCAAATTTATTTTGTGTTGGCATAGAGTGGGACTAATGCCCTTAAGATCATCAAGAGTATATCCAATAGCAGCACGGTGCTTCTTCAGAGTTTTCAATAATTTTTCTTCCTCCTTCTCTGAAAGGTTAGCACTAATAATAACAGGATATATCTTCTTTTCATCAAGATAAGCATATTTAAGAGTATCAGGTAATGGTTTAAGCTCAAACACGGGATCACCCTTAGGTGGAGGAGGATCCCCTAGGATTTCAACATGCAAGTTGTGTTTCAGAATAGGTCCCTGTTTAAAGAATACTTCATCTATTTCCCTTCTTTCATTCATAAACATATCATTTTCATGGTCTAGAAAATATTGTTATAAAGGATCACTAGGAGGTACGGCAATAGAAGCAAGACCAATAATTTCATCTTTATTAGGCAATTTTTCATCATGAAGTTGTCTATGAAATTTAGAGAAATTAAACTCATGAGACATATCACCCAAACCAATAGTAACAACATCCTTTTCGCAGTCTATCTTAGCATTAACAGTATTCAAGAAGGGTCTACCAAATATAATGGGACAAAAGCTATCTTGAGGGGAACCAAGAACAAGAAAATCAGCAGGATATTTAGTTTTCCCACACAAGACTTCAACATCTCTAACAATCCCAAACAGTGAAATAGTATCTCTGTTGGCAAGTTTATTGGTAACATCAATATCTTCTAACTCAACGGGTGCAATATCATGCATAGTTTATTTATATAAAGAGATAGGTATTGCACTAGCACTAGCACCCATATCACACAAGCCATGATAACAATGATCTCCTATTTTAACAGAAATAACAGGCATGCCTACCACAGGTCTATTTTTATATTTAGCACCAGGTTTAGCAGTTCTAGCAGTTTCCTCACAGAAATAAATAACATGCCCATCAATATTATCAGCCAAGAGATCTTTAACAATAGCAATATTAGGTTCAACTTTAACTTGCTCGGTGGGTGTATAAGTTCTAATATTAATTTTACGAACCACAGTTGAAGCTTTAGCATGATCCTTTATTCTAACAGGGAAAGGTGGTTTCTCAACATAAGCAGTAGGAACAATAGGATCATTATAAGTGATAGTCTTTTCTTCAACTTTAATAGGTGCAACTACTTTTACTTTAGCGGGAGGATTATATTTAAACCATTTCTCCTTAGGGAGATCAACATGAGCAGCAAAAGATTCACAAAAAGAAGCCACTATCTCAGAGTTAAGTCCATATTTAGTGCTAAATTTACGGAAAACATCGGTGTCCATAAAAGATTTAGCACAATCAAACTTAGGTGTTATACCTGACTCCTTACCTTCATCGAGATCCCAATCTTCATAGTTGTGTTTAATTCTTTCCAATAAATCCCATCTGAATTCAATAGTCTTCATCATAAAAGAACCAGTACAAGAAGTATCGAGCATGGAGCGATTGTTGTCAGAAAGCCAAGCATAAAAATTTTGAATAATCATTTCTCTTGAGAGCTCATGATTGGGGCATGAATATAACATTGACTTAAGCCTCTCCCAAGCTTGAGTGATGCTTTCTCCTTCGCGAGGCCAAAAACTATATATATAATTACGATCACGATGAACAAGATGCATAGGATAAAACTTCTGATGAAATTCCAATTTCAATCGCTTGTAGTCCCATGATCCCATATCATCACATAGCCTATACCATGTCAATGCATATCCCTTCAAAGATAAAGGGAAAACCTTCTTCTTGATGACATCATCGGGCATACCTGCAAGCTTAAATAATCCACAAACTTCATCCATAGATTAAGTGTAAACACGACAAAAAAATACACTTCCGTGATGATACATGTTTGTCACAGTAGGTCGCCTTTTTTTCATGCATGTACATCCATGACAAATTTATGACAGAATCAAGATAGTCATACATGTGCTGTCATAGAAGTGTTCCATGACATTACAAAAATTATCATCACGGAAGTGTCCACTTCCATGACGATAAATCGCGGCACAGAGTGCTTTTCGTCAAGGGTGACCGACACGTGGCATCCACCGTAACGGAACGCCGTTAAGCTATCGGGTCGGGTTTTGGATCCGATAACCCGTTAACAGCCCCAACCAATGGGGATTTTCCACGTGTAAAATCATCATTGGTCGGAGGAAACACGGTCGGCTCATCGTTAGGGACAGATGTCATCCACTCATTGGATGTAGGCGCCTATGATACGTCGACATGTGGCACGCCCATCAAGTTTAAATGGGCCGGCCCAACAAAAGGCCCACAAGATTTTGCGGACCATAATGGGTCGGCCCAGCTAAAGGCCCACGAGATTTTGCAGACCATAATGGGCTGGCCCAAACTAAAGGCCCACAAGATTTCAAGGCCATAATAGGTCGCCTGTAAAGGTCCACAAGATTTTGTGTGCCATAATGGGCCGGCCCAGGTAAAAGCCCACAAAATTCTTGTGGATCATAATGGGCCGGCCCAGCTAAAGGCCCATGAGATTTCGCTCACATTAATGGGCCGGCCCAGCTGTAGGCCCACAAGATTTTGAGGACCCGAGGGCGGCCCATTAGCGGCTGCCATGTTTTGGGCCAAATGCCGCCCATATTTGATCCGGTCCATTAATGGCCTGCCACGCTCGGGCCTAATAATGGCCCATATAAGATCCGCCCGTTAAAAGCCTCCCACTTTCGGGCCAAATCACGGCCCAGATCAGGTCCGGCCCTTTAAGAGGCTTTGGGCTCAATTATGGCCCATATCAGATTCGGCCTGTTAACTGGATGCTATGCTTTTGGGCCCACTTGCTAAAGGCCCATTTAGTAATTCGGCCTGATATTAGTTTCGGCCTGTTAAGGGCCCTTTAACATTTCAGCCCTATATTAATTTCGGCCTGTTAAAAGCCCGTCATATAGTTGGGCTAACTACGGCCCGGTTTGCATCCGCACCTTTCGCAGCAGATATCTGATCGGGCCAAACAAGGACCGAGACAACTTTGCCTGTTAAAGCCCGTGAATTGATTCGCACAATCATGGGCCGGGTCCATTTCGGCTGCCGCCGCCCGTGAGCTATTCGACGCGTTTTAGGCCCAACCTACTTCTCACCTCCTAAAGCCCATTGAGTTTTCTTGCGAAAAGAAGGTCGGGGTTACTCGCCTATTAAAGGCCCAAATCTACTAGTGGGCCGGTTTGACGGGCCCATGATGCGGATCATACATCGTGATTGCATGACGGCTCGATTATGTACCGTAATTTTACGGTTTGGCGGTTTATCGTGAAGACAGGATATATATCTGAGAAAATAACCGCAGCATCGTGAATAATAAAAACCTAGACTATACAATAAAGAAATTACGCATATTACATCCACTTGGCATCAAAGTTCGCCACTATGATAATAAAGCACAAGCAGACAAAGAATTACATACTTTGGGCATCAAAGATCGCCATCGATTGCAAATAAACACGCCAACAAAATAATATACAAAACCGACAAAGACTTCAATAGAGTTCAAGAAAGGTTACCCTATTTGGGAGCTGCAGCAAGCGATTGAGCAAGATGATGAGATGCGCTTGTTCAATACTTATATCTTCCTCACTCTGAAAGATAAACAAGAAGACAGATGACAAGTTTTGCACATAAAAGTATCAAGTCTTGACAATTCATCACATTTCTTATCGATTTAATAAAGTGACACAGTTTAAAATTGCATTAACACAATATGGTATTGTTCAGGTCAAGACATGGTAGGAAATGACATTGTGAAGGAGTTGGCAGCTTCATGACACCACTGGATTATAGATCAAGAACTCATAAGTATCAATGGTTAGTGTGCTGTCAATTTATCCCATTTCAGATTGGCAAATAAAGAGATGGTTTAAATAATAGTAGAATGATATGACATTGTTCATAGTTAAGACATTGCATAATATGACATTGTGTCAGAGTGGGTAGGTTCACCACACCTTTGGATTACGGATGAAGAATAGAAGCATACATGCAAAGGCAAAAGAAGATCACTTGCTCTGTATAGTTTAATTTACATGGTATAAAGAAGGAACTTGGTTGTACAACTGAAATCTTAAATTGAGAAGGACAAACTTTTGTTTATGTACATAATAAACTTTAAACATGCAATTTGATGCAAACACCAAAATAAACAAATTATTGCAGTCATGCCTAACCAAATATACACAACAAAGTTTGAAGGCTTGAGAAGGACAAACTTACATTATGGTGAAGACAGCTCTATAAAGCCCTTGTCCATCTTGATGGGGGGGCAATTCAAGAAGTTTAGCACAGAATCTTCTTCATAAGCATTGCCTTTATTCTACATTTTGTTAAGAGTAAATATAGATGTGATAATATACTGAAAAAATGGAGAATATTTAAGATAAGATGAAGAGTGATGCTACATAACCAAGTAGCTATAAATGTATGTGCAGCGACACAGCAAAAGGCACAGCCAAGAGCAATGCACAGCTAAAATTCTTCGTACCAACCTTATGGTAAGAGTAAATATAGATCCGATGTGTAGAAAATGGAGGGCAAAGGAAAATAAGCTGCAGAGTGATGGTACATGAACAACTACTGTCAATATAAGTACATCGATAAAGGACAGCATGTACTTACAAGAACAATGCAGAGCTAAAAAATTCATTGGCATTGATATATTCTACACTAATGTAACCATTCATACAGATCGATAATTTGAGCGAACAATTGATAAGCAAGCTATCATGCATACTGCTGTCACATAATGAATCGGTATGTATGCAAGTACAGTGATACAGACAACAGTACTAACAAGAGCAAAGCAGCAGGCAGCATATTTGCGATATCATGTCATTCTTTTCAAACCGGAATTCTTCTTCGAGCAGATTTCCTGCAAAAAAGATCCGTAAGGCACATGCGGAAAAGTAGAAGTTCAAATTGTCATGTGATTTCATAGACAGTACCTCATCCTGGGAACGAGACCAGTGCATAACAAGATTTTTCCATTCAATGTCTTCTAAATTTAGCACAGGAGACTTCACCATAAATTCGTTTATAGACTTGCCATCAAAGTGTGATTTCCTCAGGTAACACCAATACTGCTGCAATGCTTCCTTGAAAAGCACAAGCAAGCTTTGCTCTTCATGACTATCTAGATTGACCCTCGCCTAGTTACAACAATGTAATGTAAAAGATTGATGTGTTCGATCAGCAGAAAATAGGAAAATAATAACCATGAATAATAGCACTTACACGTAAGTTGGACAGGAAAATGTGAAAATGGTGTTTGTCTTCACTATAATCTTCCCATGATGGGAATATATGCACGTGGTCCCTAACAACATTGAAAGAATTATCTTTTAAACTGGGAATAAATGGAATGGGGTTCCAATCTGCAGGAATTGGCCGTCTCTGCAGTTGGGATAGGTCTTCGGTCGGTGGACTTGTTGTACTTTTTGCTGGAGTGGGATTTTTCTGTGGTACGGCTGGTGTTATGGCAAATGAAATCGGTATACCTTTTGCTGGAGTGCAGGTCTTGTGTGGTGGGGCTAGTGGTGTGGCCAATGAAGTATGGGTACAGTCACTGGAGTCGGTCCTATGTTTTGTGTCTTTGGTTGTACAGCCAATAAGTGGGGTATTGTCGATTTCTCGGCACCACCATGTTTTTCAAGGACTTTGCTGGTGCTCCTTCAGGTTCGCAATCACCCTCTTCCTTTTGATGTCCGATGCACAAGAACAACATTTGAGTGGAAAAACATGGTATGATGACAGATGGAATATGTATTGATAATCGATGGGCATGGCATCTCGAGTTATATGATGAGTAAACTAAGTGATGGCGGTGCAACAAAGTAGAAGAAATGCAAGACAACATATGCAAGATACGCGCAATCAATAAAACCTTGCCAAATTAGAACAGGCACCTTGATGGGTGAACAGGACAGGCCATCTGCCTTTGACTCCTCGAGGTTAGAATAGTCATTAGGATGATATTCGAACAAGAATCAACAGGTGGGGAGCGACGAGTTTCATTGCTTCCGAATAGCACTCAATGCCTTGGTGCCAATTTTGTAAGTCATTGCAGTGTTCCACAATATTCTTCGATGCTGGATTCGATATTCACCGTAATTATGTATAATATTTGAGAACCGTGAAAACATAAATAGTTGTGAGATTATCTTTGTAATGTAGATGATATTCTAATATAGGGCGCCTCAGAAACACGTATGTGCTATCTTTGGATTCGATGAGAGAGCTCATGTGTGCTGTAATATGGTGCGTGCATTTATATAATCCGCACAAGTACACAAAAAATAGGCTCCGTAAATAAGGATAGCTGGCAGATGATAGGTTCATAATATACTGTATAGAGAGTTTATTGCCAAACCATGATAACAAGAGCACACAAAGAACTAGGCAGATCATAGTGTACATAATGTGGGTACACCATAACCACGATATATAAATCGGGAAAGTGGAAGTGGCTTGAAAATACGGTGTTGTATTTGTTGGGGAACGTAGTAATTTCAAAAAAATTCCTACGCACACGCAAGACCATGGTGATGGCATGGCAACGAGAGGGGAGAGGTCTGTCCACGCACTCGTGAGACCGAAAGCGAAGCGCTATAACAACGCGGTTGATGTAGTCGACGCCTTCACGATCCAACCGATCCAAGCACCGAACGACGGCACCTCCGAAGTTACGCACACGCTCAGCTCGATGACGATCCCGGACTCCGATCCAGCAAAGTGTCGGGATGAGTTCCACAAGACGACGGCGTGGGACGATGATGATGCTCCACCGACGCAGGGCTTCGCTTAAGCTCCGCGACGATATGACTTCTCCGACGCAGGCTTTCGCTTAAGCTCATGACGATATGACGAAGTGGAATATGGTGGAGGGGGCACCGACACGGCTAAGGAACGATCCGTAGATCAACTTGTGTGTTCTGGGGTGCCCCCTGCCCCGAGATATAAAGGAGCAAGGAGGAGGTGGCTGCCCAGGAGGAGGCGCGCAGGGGGAGTCCTACTCCCACCGGAGTAGGACTCCTCCTTTCCTAGTAGGAGTAGGAGAGAAGGAAGGGAAGGGAGGAAGGGTGCGGCCCCTCCCCTAGTCCAATTCGGACTAGGCCTTGGGCGCGCGCCTGCCCTAGGCAGCCCCTCTCTTCCGCAGGGCCCAATAAGGCCCAATACTTCTCCCGGCGAATTCCGTAACTCTCCGGTACTCAAAAATACCCAATCATTCGAACCTTCCGAACTCGAATATAGTCGTCCAATATATCGATCTTTACGCCTCGACCATTTCGAGACTCCTCGTCATGTCACCGATCTCATCCGGACTCGAACTCCTTCAGTACATCAAAACTCATAAACTCATAATATAACCATCATCGAAACCTTGTTGCAATGGACCCTACGGGTTCGAGAACTATGTAGACATGACCTAGAACTATTCTTGGTCAATAACCAATAGCGGAACCTGGATGCCCATATTGGCTCCTACATATTCTACGAAGATCTTTATCGGTCAAACCGCATAACAACATACTTTGTTCCCTTTGTCATCGGTATGTTACTTGCCCGAGATTCGATCGTCGGTATCCAATACCTAGTTCAATCTCGTTATCGCAAGTCTCTTTACTCGCTCCGTAATACATCATCTCGCAACTAACTTATTAGTTGCAATGCTTGCAAGGCTTATATGATGTGTATTACCGAGAAGGCCCAGAGATACCTCTCCGACAATCGGAGTGACAAAACCTAATCTCAAATACGCCAACCCAACATGTACCTTTGGAGACACATGTAGTACTCCTTTATAATCACCCGATTACGTTGTGACGCTTGGTAGTACCTAAAGTGTTCCTCCGTAAACGGAGTTGCATAATCTCATAGTTAGTGAACATGTATAAGTCATGAAGAAAGCAATAGCAACATACTAAACGATCAAGTGCTAGGCTAACGGAATGGGTCATGTCAATCAGATCATTCTCCTAATGATGTGATCCCGCTAATCAAATGACAACTCATGTCTATGGTTAGGAAACATAACCATCTTCGATTAACGAGCTAGTCAAGTAGAGGCATAATAGTGACACTGCTTGTCTATGTATTCACACATGTATTATGTTTCCGGTTAATACAATTCTAGCATGAATAATAAACATTTATCATGATATAAGGAAATAAATAATAACTTTATTATTGCCTCTAGGGCATATTTCCTTCATCTCCCACTTGCACTAGAGTCAATAATCTAGTTCACATCGCCATGTGATTTAACATCAATAGTTCACATCTATATGTGGTTAACACCCATAGTTCACATCGACATGTGACCAACACCCAAAGGGTTTACTAGAGTCAGAATCTAGTTCACATCGCTATGTGATTAACACCCAAAGAGTACTAAGGTGTGATCATGTTTTGCTTGTGAGATAATTTTAGTCAACGGTCTCGTCACATTCAGAGCCGTAAGTATTTTGCAAATTTCTATATCTACAATGCTCTCGCATAGAGCTACTCTAGCTAATTGCTCCCACTTTCAATATGTATCCAGATTGAGACTCGAGTCATCTAGATTAGTGTTAAAACTTGCATCGACGTAACCCTTTACGATTTAACCTTTTTTTTCACTTCCATAATCGAGAAACATATCCTTATTCTACTAAGGATAATTTTGACCGCTGTCCATTGATCTACTCCTAGATCACTATTGCACTCCTTGCCAAGCTTAGTGGTAGGGTATGCAATAGATCCGTACACAAGATGACATACTTTATAGAACCTATGGCTGATGCATAGGGAATGACTTTCATTCTCTTTCTATCTTCCGCCGTGGTCGGGTTTTGAGTCTTACTCAATCTCACACCTTGTAATACAGTGCAAGAACTCTTTCTTTGACTGCTCCATTTTGAACTACTTCAAAATCTTGTCAAGGTATGTATTCATTGAAAACTTATCAAGCCGCCTTGATCTATCTCTATAGATCTTGATGCTCAATATGTAAGCAGCTTCACCGAGGTCTTTCTTTGAAAAACTCCTTTCAAACACTCCTTTATGCTTTTCGTAATAATTCTACATTATTTCCGATCAACAATATGTCATTCACATATACTTATCGTAAAGGCTGTAGTGCTCCCACTCACTTTCTTGCAAATACAAGCTTCTCCAAAAGTCTCAGATAAAACCATTGCTTTGATCACACTATCAAAGCGCTTATTCCAACTCCGAGATGCTTGCACCAGTCCATCGATGGATCACCAAGCTTGCACATTTTGTTAGCTCCTTTAGGATTGATAAAACCTTCGTTGCATCATATACAACTCTTCTTTAATAAATCCATTAAATAATGTAGTTTTGACATCCATTTGCCGATTTCATAAAATGTGGCAATTGCTAACATGATTCGGACAGATTTAAGCATCGCTACAGCTTGAGAAAATCTCATTGTAGTCAACACCTTGAACTTGTCAAAAACCTTTTGTGACAAGTTGAGCTTTGTAGATAGTAACACTACTATCGTTGTCCGTCTTCCTCTTGAAGATCCATTCATTTAACATGACTTGTCGATCATCGAGCAGGTCAACCAAAGTCCACACTTTGTTCTTATATATGGATCCTATCTCAGATTTTATGGCCTCAAGCCATTTTATGGAATCTGGGCTCATCATCGCTTCCTCATAGTTCGCAGGTTCATCATGGTCTAGTAACATGACTTCTAGAATAGGATTACCGTATCACTTTGGTGCGGATCTTACTCGAAGACCCACGAGGTTTGGTAGCAACTTGATCTCAAGTTTTATGATCATCATCATTAACTTCCTCACTAATTGGTGTAGGAATCACTTGAACTGATTTCGTGATGAACTACTCTCCAATAAGGGAGAAGGTACAATTACCTCATCAAGTTCTACTTTCCTCCCACTCACTTCTTTCGAGAGAAACTTCTTCTCTAGAAAGGATCCATCTTAGCAACAAATATCTTGCTTTCGGATCTATGTTAGAAGGTGTACCCAATAGTTACCTTTGGGTATTCTATGAAGACGCACTTCTCGATTTGGGTTCAAGCTTATCGTGAAAACTTTTTCACATAAGCATCACAACTCCAAACTTTAAGAAACGACAGACTTAGGTTTATCGCTAAACCATAGTTCATACGGTGTCGCCTCAACGATTTAGATGGTGCCCTTTTAAACGTGAATGCAGCTGTCTCTAATGCATAACCCCAAAATGATAGTGGTAAACCGATAAGAGACATCATAGATCGCATCATATCCAATAAAGTGCGGTTACGACGCTCGGACACACCATAACATTGTGGTGTTCTGTGGCGGAGCTGTGAAACTATTCCACATTATTTTAATTGAAGACCAAACTCAGAACTCAAATATTCGTCTCCGTGATCAGATCGCAGAAACTTTATTTTCATGTTACGATGATTTTTCCTCTTCACTCTGAAATTCTTTGAACCTTTCAATTATTTCAGACTTATGTTTCATCAAGTAGATATACCCATATCTGCTCAAATCATCTTGTGAAGGTCGAAAATAACGATATTTGCCACGAGCATCAACACTCATTGGATCGCATACATCAAGATGTATTATTTCCAACAAGTTTGTTGCTCGCTCCATTGTTCCGAACAACGGAGTTTCAGTCATCTTGCCCAAAAGGCACGGTTTGCAAGCATCAAACGATTCATAACCAAGTGATTTCAAAATCCATCTTTATGGAGTTTCTTCATGCGCTTTTAATCGATATGACCCCAAACGGCAAGTGCCACAAATAAATTGCACTATCATTATTAACTTTACATCTTTTGGTTTCAATATTATGAATATGTGTATCGCACGATCGAGATCCAACAAACCATTTTCATTGGGTGTATGACCATAGAAGGTTTTATTCATGTAAATGTAACAATAATTATTCTCTAACTTACATGAATAACCGTATTGCAATTAACATGATCAAATCATATCCATGCTCAACGCAAACGCCAAATAACATTTATTTAGGTTCAACACTAATCCCGATAGTATAGGTGTGCGATGATGATCATATCAATCTTGAACTACTTCCAACACTCATCGTTATCGCCCTTCAACTAGTTTTTCGCTTATTCGAACTCTGTTTCGAGTTACTAATCTTAGCAACCGAACAAGTATCAAATACTCGGGGCTACTATAAACACTAATCTCGATAGTATAGGAGTGTGCGATGATGATCATATCAATCTTGGAACTACTTCCAACACTCATCGTCACTTCCCTTCAACTAGTCTCTGCTTATTCTCAGAACTCCTGTTTCGAGTTACTAATCTTAGCAACCTAACAAGTATCAAATACTCGGGGCTACTATAAACACTAGTAAAGCACACATCAATAACTCAGTATATCAAATATACCCTTGTTCACTTTGCCATCCTTCTTATCCACCAAATATCTCGGTATTTCCGCTTCAAAGGACCATTTCCTATGCAGGTAAGCACTCGGCCAGGCTTTGGTTCAGCTTTGGGTTTCTTCGTGGGAGTGACAACTTGCTTGTCATTCTACTTGAAGTTCCCTTTCTTTCCCTTTGCCCTTTCTTGAAACAAGTGGTCTTGTCAATCATCAACACTTGATGCTCTTTCTCGATTTCTACCTTCACGATTTAAACATCACGAAGAGCTCGGGAATCGTTTTGTTATCCCTTGCATACTATAGTTCATCACGAAGTTCTAGTAACTTAGTGATGGTGACTAGAGAATTCTGTCAATCACTATCTTATCCGGGAGATTAACTCCCACTTGATTCAAGCGATTGAAGTACCTGCATAATCTGAGCACATGCTCACTAGTTGAGCGATTCTCCTCCATCTTTTAGCTATAGAACTTGTTGGAGACTTCATATCTCTCAACTCGGTATTTGCTTGAAATATTAACTTCAACTCCTGGAACATCTCATATGGTCCATGACGCTCAAAACGCCTTTGAAGTCCCGATTCTAAGCCGTTTAAGCGTGGTGCACTAAACTACCAAGTAGTCATCATATTGAGCTAGCCAAACGCTCATAACGCCTCAGATCCGCTCCTCGCAATAGGTCTGTCACCTAGCGTGCATTAAGGACATAATTCTTCAGGCAGCAATGAGGATAAACCTCAGATCACGGATCCAATCCGCATCATTGCTACTAACATTTTTCAATACAATTTTCTAGGAACACATATAAAAACATAGGGAAGCAACAACGCGAGCTATTGATCTACAACATAATTTGCAAAATACTACCAGACTAAGTTCATGATAAATTAAAGTTCAATTAATCATATTACTTAAGAACTCCCACTTAGATAGACATCACTCTAATCTTCTAAGTGATTACGTGATCCATATTAACTACACCATGTCCGATCGTCACGTGAGATGGAGTAGTTTCAATGGTGAACATCACTATGTTGATCATATCTACTATATGATTCACGCCAACCTTTCGGTCTCCGTGTTCCGAGGCCATATCTGTTATATGCTAGGCTCGTCAAGTTTAACTGAGTATTCGCGTGTGCAACTGTTTTGCACCGTTGTAGATGGACGAGAACTTATCACACCCGATCATCACGTGGTGTCCGGGTACTACGAACTTTGGCAACGGTGCATACTGTGGAGAACACTTCTTGATTATTTTAGTGAGAGATCATCTTATAATGCTACCGCAATCAAAGCAAGATAAGATGCATAAAGGATAAACATCACATGCAATCAATATAAGTGATATGATATGGCCATCATCATCTTGTGCTTGTGATTCCATCTCCAAGCACCGCCATGATCACCATTGTCACCGCGCGACACCTTGATCTCCATCGTAGCATCGTTGTCGCCTCACCAACTATTGCTTCTACGACTATCGCTACCGCTTAGTGATAAAGTAAAGCAATTACATGGCGCTTGCATTTCATACAATAAAGCGACAACCATATGGCTCTCGCCATTGCCGATAACTCGTTACAAAACATGATCATCTCATACAATAAAATATAGCATCACGCCTTGACCATATCACATCACAACATGCCCTGCAAAAACAAGTTAGACGCCCTCTACTTTGTTGTTGCAAGTTTTACATGGCTGCTACGGGCTGAGCAAGAACCGTTCTTACCTACGCATCAAAACCACAACGATAGTTTGTCAAGTTGGTGCTGTTTTAACCTTCGCAAGGACCGGGCGAGCCACACTCGGTTCAACTAAAGTGAGAGAAACCGACACCGCCGTCACCTTTAAGCAACTAGTGCTCAAGCGGTGAAACCAGTCTCGCGTAAGCGACGCTGTAATGTCGGTCCGGGCCGCTTCATCTCACAATACCGCCAACCAAAGTATGACATGCTGGTAAGCAGATGACTTATATCGCCCACAACTCACTTGTGTTCTACTCGTGCACATGACATCAACGATAAAACCAGGCTCGATGCCATCTGTTGGGGAACGAGTAATTTCAAAAATTTCCCACGCACACGCAAGACCATGGTGATGGCATGGCAACGAGAGGGAGAGGTCTGTCCACGCACTCGTGAGACCGAAAGCGGAAGCGTTATAACAACGCTGTTGATGTAATCGACGCCTTCACGATCCGACCGATCCAAGCACCGAACGACGGCACCTCCGAGTTCGCACACGCTCAGCTCGATGACGATCCCTGACCGATCCAGCAAAGTGTCGGGATGAGTTCCACAAGACGACGGCGCAGGACGATGATGATGCTCCACCGACGCAGGGCTTCGCCTAAGCTCCGCGACGATATGACTTCTCCGACGCAGGCTTCGCCTTAAGCTCCGCGACGATATGACCGAAGTGGAATATGGTGGAGGGGGCACCGACACGCTAAGGAACGATCCGAGATCAACTTGTGTGTTCTGGGGTGCCCCTGCCCCAGATATAAAGGAGCAAGGAGGAGGTGGCCGCCTAGGAGGAGGCGCACAGGGGGGAGTCCTACTCCCACCGGAGTAGGACTCCTCCTTTCCTAGTAGGAGTAGGAGAGAAGGAAGGGAAGGGAGGAAGGTGCGGCCCCTCCCCTAGTCCATTCGGACTAGGCCTTGGGGGCGCGCCTGCCCTAGGCAGCCCCCTCTCTTTCTGCAGGGCCCAATAAGGCCCAATACTTCTCCCCGCGAATTCCTGTAACTCTCCCACTCGAAAAATACCAATCATTCGAACCTTTCCGAACTCCGAATATAGTCGTCCAATATATCGATCTTTACGCCTCGACCATTTCGAGACTCCTCGTCATGTCCCTGATCTCATCCGGGACTCGAACTCCTTCGGTACATCAAAACTCATAAACTCATAATATAACCGCATCGAAACCTTAAGTTGCGGATTCTACGGGTTCGAGAACTATGTAGACATGACCTAGAACTATTCTTGGTCAATAACCAATAGCGGAACCTGGATGCCCATATTGGCTCCTACATATTCTACGAAGATCTTTATCGGTCAAACCGCATAACAACATACTTTGTTCCTTTGTCATCGGTATGTTACTTGCCCGAGATTCGATCGTCGGTATCCAATACCTAGTTCAATCTCGCTACGCAAGTCTCTTTACTCGCTCCGTAATACATCATCTCGCAACTAACTTATTAGTTGCAATGCTTGCAAGGCTTATATGATGTGTATTACCGAGAAGGCCCAGAGATACCTCTCCGACAATCGGAGTGACAAAACCTAATCTCGAAATACGCCAACCCAACATGTACCTTTGGAGACACCTGTAGTACTCCTTTATAATCACCCAGTTACGTTGTGATGTTTGGTAGTACCCAAAGTGTTCCTCCGGTAAACGGGAGTTGCATAATCTCATAGTTACAGGAACATGTATAAGTCATGAAGAAAGCAATAGCAACATACTAAACGATCAAGTGCTAGGCTAACGGAATGGGTCATGTCAATCAGATCATTCTCCTAATGATGTGATCCCGTTAATCAAATGACAACTCATGTCTATGGTTAGAAACATAACCATCTTCGATTA
This sequence comes from Aegilops longissima, assembly GCA_021605205.1. Lineage (NCBI taxonomy): Eukaryota > Viridiplantae > Streptophyta > Magnoliopsida > Poales > Poaceae > Aegilops > Aegilops longissima. Next base: position 175,425,277 of record CM038681.1, on the reverse strand, counting down.
ACGAGCTAGTCAAGTAGAGGCATACTAGTGACACTGCTTGTCTATGTATTCACACATGTATTATGTTTCGGTTAATACAATTCTAGCATGAATAATAAACATTTATCATGATATAAGGAAATAAATAATAACTTTATTATTGCCTCTAGGGCATATTTCCTTCAGTATTGCCGCTAGTAATTGAAAGCCTATCAATCACATACAGGCCAGCTCTATCGAACATGGTAAAGAAGAGCAAGCAGATTTTGGATAATAAAATGTTGGTTGCGCAGGTGCCCACACATGATGAACCAGAGCGATTAAGAATGCAACTCCCAGCTGTCTCTCGACCATTTCAGCAGTTGGATGAAGATCCCACGCCTCCTAACCCTTCTTCTTCCTCGCCTCTCGATTCTTCCCATACAGAACACCCTTGCACGGCACGGCCGACCATCGGCCCCCACCTTTGTGTTCCTCCGCCACCCCACCCCCCACCCGCACCCCAACCCCACCCGCCTAGTTTTCTTCGTTCGACGAGGCCCCACAACCACCCGAGCCCCTTCGATCAAGACCGACGAACTCCGCGAGCTCAAAAATCGATCGACCCAATTTTGAAATTTAGTCTCTGTGATTTAACTAGTGTGGAATATAAAAGGGGAAAACCATAAGCATTGGGAGTATAGTGTTGAGCGTGCCATGGCGGATCTAAAGGTGCAAACCGGACAAAGGCAACTTCACAACCAAGACAAGAAATCAGAGTAAAGCAGTGGCGATCTATTTTCTTACTGCGATAAATAAGTTGAGCAAATAAGAAAGAGTACCGCCTCTGGTGCGGCGCCGTGTACGCATCTACTGAGAATTTGACGGTGCTGCGGTAGCGATGGCTGTCGGCAGCGTGGAAGCAGATCTAGGAGGGTAGATGGTGGCGGCGGGGCGCGGTGGACGAGATGGTCGTAGGAGCGGCGCCGGCAAGGTGGACAACGGCGGGGATGAAGCGAGAGGACGGGATGCAAGGATCCCAGTCCAAAGGCTTGGATGAGAGAGGTCGATCTCTTGTAATGGACGGCGGCGTCGGGGTATCAACTCCGGCATGGTGGAGAAGGACGGCAGTGGATGGGGTGGCGGACGGCGGCGGACGGAGGAGGGTGGGGTGGAGAGGGTGTTTTGGCGCCCACGGAGTACAAATGGGGAAAAGGGAGGTAGAGAGGAAGGGGAGAACCATGTATTCAGGGCGCGCTTGTCTCAAATGCGAGGAAATTTACAAACTTAGCCCCCATTTCAAATTTCTACTACATCACAGTAACATTAGTCGGTTGGGATAGGACAGTAATCTCGCATACACCGAATATTTGCCGACGAGAGTTTGTTTTTGGCGCCCACCGTGTATGAATATGGATCGGGGAGGGAGTCGGTTTTGGCCGAGGACACACTGTGTTTTGGCGCCCACCATGTATGAATCCGGGTGAGAGGCGGTTATGTCATGTTTGGGTGAAATTACAAACCTACCCCTATCGAAACCTATAGAAATCCAGCAGATAGGCTTTATGCAAGGTGGATAGGCAGAGTGATTTCCATCTTGCAGATTTTGGTTTTGGGTGGTTATGCGACTTTCCCCGCTTGCTCAAATTTTGCAGAGTGCATGTTTACCGTACAACTCAATTCAATCCTGCTTGTATTCTACTAGTAAGAGGCCCATGCGTTGCATGGAACATCAAGATGCATTTATACGAGTTGTTTATCTTGTGGGAGACGAAGATGAACGAGGGAAGTCCTTGTCCGCAAATGTGGAGAGGGTGCGGGTATCTTTTAGCAAAATTGTCATAGTTTGCTTTCTATCCGCCGATATAGATCGACGGTCCATATTGCAGGATGGCAGCACACCATCATCACCAACTCGGTTTTTATAAGAGTAGAGATTTTTTCAAGGATCCATTTTCAATTGGAATTACATTCTATATACATCATTTTTTATATATACTTTCAAAAGCACAGCACCATTTATACATAAATATGGTTTACAAATGACATGATCTCAGATTCATAAGGTTGTATCCATCAATTTGGATTTTCAAATATTTGAAACCACTTTATGTTGAAATCCAATGTATGCATTCCTCGCTAACTGCCTCCAATTAATGTGTGTTTCATGCGGAGGTTTTTAACTTCTCAAACATGTATAATGTGTTTCACACACGCAACATATAGTGTAATCCCGCTTAGACATTAATTGCATATAAACCATGCATTGTTTGTAATTGAAGAATCTATGGATCACCAATATTGATAAACTATATAACATTACACGTGTGCCCAAATTCAAATGAATATGCATGTTTGATACACCAATTTATGTTATGATATTATTGATGTCGTGATCTCCGTTTAAATATTTGAATCCCTTTAATCCAGATATTCGCCTCATATAGCTATCACTCATGCTTATATAGGACTATCTCTCGACCTATACGCTGCTCATCATCTCTCGTATCTCTCGTGCTACCGTATGTCGACAATGATCTTTTATCTTCGTAACACACCGACTGTATTCTCTCCTCGACCTTCATCACTCTATCTCTCTCTAAGTATATCTCGCCCCTGCTATGTGTCTCTAACTATGATTCTCCATGTGGAATCTCTTTCTCTCACACAAACACAAAACTTTGTCTCCGGGGTCTCATTTCTCTCTACTATTCCCATGTGTGCCACTCAGACACCCCTCATACAGAGATGTCTTTCGCTCCTTAAATATGAGAACCCACGACTCTTCCTCTTCAATATCTCTTCTCACACACAAACACAAACTCTGTCTCCTGTGGTCTCATATTTCTCCATTGATCTCTTGTATGTCGCTCACACACACCCTCTCACCCTAGAGATATCTTATGTTCCCTCATATGTCTCTAGCTATCACTCGCTCTGAAATATCTTCTCTCTTGCAGACATGTAAAACTCCGTCTCTCTGGATCTCATTTCTCTCTGATATCTGCTTGTATGTGACTCACATGCACCCTCTCTATCTCTCTCACACCCACACACATAACCCAGCCTTCCGATCCACTCGACTCCTATCTCTAATGCACACTAGCTAGCATCTTTATCTTTCTATTTATCTGTTTCTCCATCAACCTTCTTTCTCGCCCCCACTCTTGATTCCTATCATGCACACTACATATGTTTCTCTCTGCATGCAGTCAAGTGCCCTCACACACACATATATATAACTTCACCCTTTGAACCACCCGACGGTCATCTCCAACACCCAAACTAGCGTATGTCCCTCTAGCTAGCATCTCCATCTCTCAGATCTATCTGTAGTTTCTCCACAACATTTCTTTCTCGCACGGAGTCTTCCTTCCTATCACCCACACTATATATGTCTCTCCATACATATGCATTTATAGGTTGATCTCTTTTCACAATCGCTGCGCCTCACCCCTCCGCCGCCATAGATGCATGCTCCAGCCCACGCCACTATATCTTAAAGACAAAAATACATGCTCAATTGTCGGCCTTCTTCCCTGCATTCTCACATGCATGCATATTGTCATACCGACACGCTCTCCCATGTCGCTGATCTTATGACTTATGTCTTCTTTCTTTTATCTCGATCATCTGTGCCACACACACACACACATCCCATGTATACATGTATACCTCTCACACATGCACGCTCAAGGTCTCTATGTCTCCATACATAGTTAATTACCTCAATCCTAACGCCACATCAAATCGTTCTCCTCTTTTGTGCACATAACTTCCTTTGGATGGGTAAAACACACTCACACTTAACAATCTCCTTCTAGCTACCCCTCCCCCCGCCTCTCACTCTTCCCCTATATCCCCAAACCAATAAGACCATCCCTTTGTTTAATTCTCACGACATATGCACCATCGATATATAGTAGTCTACCTCGGTGTCTCTCGAACAAACACGTTCTCTCGATGTCGACTCCTCTCACGCCGCACGCACCTTCTCTTCCCTCTCACGGGCATTTTCTCTCGCACCCCATCGTTGGTGGCCTCGCCATACACATCACCTCTCTATGATGAAGCCATGCACACTTAAATTACATCCGCCACAGAGGACCCCACACACACACACACACAAGCACGCACACACACACACACACACACACACACACACACGCACACCCCCCACACACACACACTAAGACTCCATCTCTCTCTCACACACACACACACACACACCCCCCCACACACACACACACTTAGACTCCATCTCTCTCTCTCACACACACAACAAAAACTAAGACTCCATCTCTCTCTCTCTCTCTCTCTCTCTCTCTCTCACACACACACACACCCACACACACACTAAGACCTCATCTCACACACACATGCTCTAGGCGGAGCATTTTTTCCTACCACCCTTCATCCAACCTTACCCGTATGATAAACAATCACCTTTATTTACTTGCATAACATGGACAAATTCCACTTTACTTTAGTAATCAGCAAACTTATCATCTGTACCCTTATAAAAAAATGAGTTGGCGATGATGGTGTGCCCGCCATCTTGTAATATGCACTATATGATCTATATCGACGGATAGAAAGGAAACTATGATAATTTTACAAAAGATACCCGCACCTCTCTCCACATCATTATCTCCGCAACCTCATTGCTCAGCAATTAAAAAGGAATAAGTCTCGAACAATCTAGCATGCATGGTGGCCGCTGCGCTCACGCGCCGGCCCATCCCCATGCCTCCGCCCATTCCACCACCACCACCACCATGCTCCACTCCTCCTCGCCTTATCTCTCATCTTTCATTTTTTCGATGACATTCTCGAGATACCAGTTTTCCGATAAAATTCTCGAGATATCATTAGTTTTACACATGGGATTACTCCCGCATGGGTCAATCACAACAGTGTTCAGAAAAATGCATATTGATGTTCCGTGCAAATCACGAAAGTGAAGTGACATTTTTTGACACAACCACGCTAACATGGCCACGTAAATCACTAGCTAAAGTAAATACCATTATACTTATATCCCGATGCAAAAGGTTGAGTACATGTCCGAAGAGTAGAGTCGCACACACGCACTGCCTCTCGAATCTCTCTCTCACACACACACACACACTAGTTACGTGACGCCCACTTAAGCGCATACATTAGTATGTTACAATTTGTGCACCCGCAGGTACACGGATGCTGCGATTTATTTAAGCCGAAGGCGAACCCAAACAGTAGCTGCATTCATTCCCTCCCGCCGCCTTCTTCTCGTCACCGTCGCCCTGTAGCCATGGGCCGGCCAAGGTAACAACATACGCCATACTCGCCGAGCGGCGCTTTAATATGGAAATTTTAGTGGTCATGCATGCATCTTTTGTGCTAGCACTCCTATATAAGGGTTGACGGTCGCTTCCGCAGACGCGCGGGCGGTGGAAGAGGAAGGAGAAGGAAGCGGGCTGTGGAGTAACGTTTTACCACAATTTCTTAGGAAACCGAGTAATAATTGAGTAGTTTTGCAAACTACCAAGATTACACCGAAATGGTTCAAAACCTATACTCCCTTGCCACAAGGCTTCCGCGTGAAACGGTCGGCGTCCGCTCGAGCGCCGATGCGCATTAATGCCCGCCAGAGCGGAGACGACCTCTCACCGGCGCGCGCTTTGAAGTGGCGCGACGACCGAGAGAGCGCCGCCTCGGCACGCGATCGCCTCGGCGTCGGGACTGGCCATAGGCCCTGTTTGGATCCATGGGTTAGAGTTAGTTTGAGCTAGTTGGGGCTCAAATAGCCCTAAAGTATCCAAGCATGAGGGTTTAAATTGGAGCAACTTGCACCGAACCCACCAAAAAACTATCCCACCAAGAGGTGCTAACGGAGATAGTTCTCATTGGGACCACTCGAAAATCACTTTCTCTCTCCATGAAGTGCATTTATTGTCAATCTAACCTCATCACCCAAACACCTCTTTGGCTACAATTAGTTCAGGGTTAGTCATGAGTTAGTCTAACCTCTAGCTAAGTTAGAGTATCAAACAGAGCAAGATAGGACATGCAAGTTGCTCAAAGCATACAGCAAATTTGTACGTGAAAGGATTTTTTTCTTTTGAAAACGGAACGTGAAAGGAATTTTTTAGAATGCTCTTGGCATGTCGCTAACATGTGATAGTTAACCGACCTCAATAGACGGCAGTAAACGCCAAATTACCGCACTTTGATAGAGACGAGGAGGAGAAGCGATACACAGTCATTGGATTACTAGAGATAGGTGTCGCACGGAAGGCAAGAAATATAGTGATAGCGTGGGTTAGCCATGTACTAGTATGATGTAACTACACCGGGCTGTCGTGTTTCGTACTCTTCAGCCCCACCGTGGAGATGATTGGTTAATTATATATCGCTGAATAATATTAAATATTATGAGTGCGACGCCCACCACGAGGTTCCTTGCTCCTTCTCGGTCGTCCGAATCTATGTTCTTCCACTCTATTTTTTTATGTGAGCTTTGTTCATCCTTTTGCCAACACGCGAGACATCAAGGTGCACGTGTTATGCAAGGATCGCTCCATCTATATGAAGAACACGTGAGATCGAACTACGAGACGACATGTACCTGTGGAGTGGACGTACGAACCTCGAGTAATGTAGCGCAGTAAGTGAAGTAGAAAGGCACAAATGGTATGAACATGCGTGGCATATAGGGTGTGTTTGGTTGCTTCTCGACTCAAAGATAGTTGTTCCCTCTTCATGCATGCTCAACTCAACACCCCTCTTCATGCATGCTCTCTCCATGCATGCTTCTAGTGTATTTGTGCTAAACTAGTGTGGACTCATGCACCCTCCATACACTCTACCAAACACCCTAAAGTAGGTCGAGAAGGGAACTCTTAGGCGACATTTGTCTCTTACTACATACTACCACTAAATGTTGTACGTGCAATGCACGGTGATGTTATGGAGTACGTGCCTAAGTACTCTACTACTATTATATTAGTTGGAGGCACATATTAACTTTTATATTTGTTTACGTGTATGCCCCGAGACCTTCCAACTAGACGTGTCTTTCTCTCCAGGTCGCACTTTGTATCGTTCATACCACTAAGTACTACTACGTGTGGTCTCCGACCCAGAAGTGGAAGAAGTGGAGACGCTCTACCATGCTGTTTTCTTAAGCTGGGCTCTACCACGCTATTAATGTCCCACTCCTTTCGCTGACGTGTGGGACATCCAGTAGTAGGTACACAATTTTAAACGATTGTTTTGATGGAGTGAAAAAGGAAAACTACCCCACTACTTATATATAGGTTGGAGCCTCCGCGCTTGCTTGCTAGGGTTGCTCTATTCACATACTCTCATCCTCCCTGATCTAAACAAGATAGGGTAGTAACACCGTCTTTCTCCTTCAAAAACACTCGGCTTTCTATCCTCACCGCTGGTTACAGATCCAGACGTGTCCCCTCCACCGTGAAGGGAGGAGGGCAGCGTTTAGGCCGTCGTCGACAAAGAAGGGAGGAGACCCACCGCCGCCGCACTGCTATCTCTCGCCCGAGTGCCGTGCTGGAGGTCCTCCGATCCCTTTGTCGTTGCTGTGGGAGGATCCGCCTCCCGCCGCCCACCTATCCACATCCCGATGACCTTTAGGTATATCTTCGTCAAACCGCTTTAGTTTCTACTTCCCCACTCGCCACGTCGCTGCATGTGCATCATTTTCTACCTCTCAGCCCCTCTCGATCGGATGGTCCAACTTCACCTATTTTTTCTTCTATTGTTAGAGGTAAAGCTACTTCATGGAGTCGAATCTTGTTCTCCGTTCGTCAAGAAAATACTTGTCATTGAAATGGATGTATCTATATGTATTTTAGTTCTAGACACATTCATTTTGATGACAAGTAATTCCGGACGGAGGGAGTACTTGGTTCAAACAAGAAATAAAGTGGGGGTGGGGGAATTTAGTATATACATCGGACTTGGTACAAACAGGAAGGAAAGGGGTGAAAGTAGTACAGATCGTCATCCAACCGGTCTCCCGGTCTAAAAGGGAAATATAGGGGTAACGCTGTACACAAAGTGGTATGACCAGGACTAGATTTGCTATCCACACATAGGAGTAGGTGGCTAGAGGAACAAAAATGGGACCAACCCAGATATGTTTCTTGGATGTTTGTTTCTCGTGGCAACAAACTATGAATCACCACTTTATGCCCCTGTTTACGTGACATGGTGTTGTACTGGTACACCCACCGTCCCATGCACTTATACCAAATATTTAGGCTCCGGCCGGAATAAAGGCAGAAAACATAGATCTTGATGAAAATAGAGGAATAGGAAAGGAATGTAGGTATAAAACTATGGAACAATGAACCGGAGGAAACTCTCAAGAGAATGTGTTCAGATGGACTACTTAAATGTACATATTTGTTTTTTAGAGTAGCATGCTTGGCAAGATGAGATGCTATTTGTTTATTCAGCTGCACAGTGACTACTCTTGTCCTCACCTCACGCACCACACATAGGTTGATTTTTATTTCGCAAACACAACACAACAACCTGTCTAACGCATGGCAGCGAAAGCACCTGCCTCGGCTTCCGCCAAAAAATGAGCAGACGTGGATGTTTCTAATCCTATGGAATCAAGATTACTGCACCAGCTTTTCTATGGAACACTATTCACCTTTCCCGTGTTCCGAACAGTTGGAAGGGAAAGAATACCATAGGAATTGTGTTCCTACGAAAATCCTACACCAAACTTGTGAACCGAACGCAGCCTTAGCTGTTCTTAATATAATGTCCCTGGTAAAAATGAAGCCATGCCACTGTTTTTGCCTGTAATTGTTTGAGACTCTAACAAGTTTAGCCAAATGTTTTGCCTGTAATTGTTTGAGACTGACTGCTTTCTCTGTGCCTTTTGTGCAAACAGGATATCCAATTCACCGGTTGTTGTTGTAGACCTTTTGTGCACTACACAAAACTCTTCTTAAAAGAAGTGACTTTTGTGTTGTTTAATCGAATGTCGAATGGAACAGTTGGTTCATTTTGGTGGAACTGCACAAAGGAGATCTGTGTTCCAATCCTCATCATCCATATTGGCGCCATAACCTTCCTTTAGGTAAGAATGATATTTAATGCATGTGTTCATCTCTATTTTCCGACTGCCATGAGAAAATAATGCTGTTTTTACTAGTACACTTGTACTCCCTCACTAACAAAACCAATTCTGAATTAGAAGGCCAATCATGTACTTGGTTTCACCAACTGGTGAGGATAAAGAGAAACAGAGCATGAAGAGGAAGAAGAAGAAGAATAAACAGTGCTAAGGTGATCTTGTTGAAGCTGTGAGGCCTCGGCCGAGGCCATTCAAGGGCTCCGGCAACGACTACCTTACATGTGAGATGATCCTCCAGGGAGCCCTTCCACTTCTGCTGTCTCACTTAATTAATTAGGAGTACTTAAGTACCACTAATTTATTATTGCCTAATTTTCCTGTTGGAGTTAAACAAATCTTTAGTAGGACCCTATGCTGAATCATGTACGTGTGAATGTTTTCTATGGAGGTGAATCATGTGGTGGAGCAGGAGGAATATTATTAGTGTCATGACATAATAGTGCTATTGTTTTGCATGTCAATTTATTGCCATTGGTTCAATGAGGCAATGTTTTATGATTGTCCATCATGAATTTGATGCTACTGTTTGAGTAATATGCTAATGTCTTCCTATCCTTTCTCACTAAGCTAATGAAGGTTTCACCTTGTTCCTACTTGTGCAAACAGGATCATGTTGTGCCAATCATACATTTTAGTGGAACTACACAAGACAATACAATGAATCAGTATCCCAGCCATTGCTTTAACTCACTGGAAGTTCTTGATAATCTTTCGATATAATCTCAAAGACGGTAAACAAGAGTGATTTCAACCATACATTTGAAGTGCACAAAATATATACTATTGTGTGATTCCAAAGTGAGTGCTTTATCATCTCTTATGGGACTACATGAATAAGCTTTTTTCTCAGTTGGTACGGGCCTAAGGCCTTCATCCATATTAGTTTGTTGTCATCTCTATTTGTATCGTATATCGTCATGAGAAACTCCTTTATCTTTGCACTTTTAAGTTTTGCAACCTATGATAAATGGCAATGCTTTGAGTGTTGAGTTAAGCTAATTGGCACCGATTAAATAAACCAATACCTCTCTTTAAGCAAGACTACTATGTTGCTAACTTTACCCATTAATATAATGAGGGTGCTTCTATTTGTTAGTGTATGTTTCATCAACTAGTCCCACTATTACAAGAATCTCACTCTCTCAATATATGTGCCAACAGGATGCTCGATTTTGGTGGAACTGCACAAAACTTTGGTGCTTCATTGCCTCGACAGCCTTCCGTCCTTTCTCGTCACCGCTAATCTCCGCTTGTTTTATTCCTTTGTTGTCACCACTTGGCTTATCTCGCTTCCAAATAAAGGAAATAGTAATTGATATGCTACCTCACATAGGTTGGTACCGGTCTTTATCCCGATTATTGTGCTGCATATGTATTGATAATTTGGTATTGTGCTACTGTTTGCCGATTTCATAAAGGAGTAATTTGGAGCCTGAACTCGCAAGCAAATCATTACATCGGGTGATTTCAGAGAACTGCACAAAATGATCGATGGATGTGTACTTATGCTGCTGCTATGTACTCCAAAGTTCACTCGATAAGCATCGATGTTGACAAGAAGTGCCTATATTCATTCGAGTATCAACCGACGCCAACCAATTGTCAAACTCCAAGTATTAGGAGAGTGAACGCCAAAAATATTGCTTGGTGCATAACCCTAAAAAACGCAGTCCAGTTTTTGGTCCCAACTTGTGCCTTTTGGTTATCGGCACATATGGTAGGGAACTATATGGCATGGAGTCTAAAGATTCCGCATGTTGGTTGACGGTATATTCATCCGCACTTAATCACCTCGCACGCCAAGGATGCTCCATTTCAGCTTGAACTGCACAAAAAATTTGGTGGTTCATTTTCTCAACTTCCTCCTTTCTCGCCTACAATGTAGAATTTTGGCAGATACAGACCAAGATGAGCCAAGAACTAGTTGGATGAAAGTAGTGGCCAAGTTGCTCAAACCTCCTCGCACGAGGCCACAATTTGAGGATAAACCTACAAGCAAAGTTTAGATTGTCTCAGGTTGCTTCTTATGTACTCGAAAGTTTACTCGCACAAGAACTAATTTTAGCAAGAAGTACCTCCGATTGAACACCATTTACCAGTCTGTACCCTAGGTAATTAAAGTTCATCCATGGATCATATTGGTTGTGATCTCAATCATTTCGATGCATAAACATACTGAACATGTGTATATCTGAATCTTTTTGTGAATTATGTATGAATATTGTCGTGTGATCTATCAATCATTTGGATGCATAGATATGCTGAGCTTGTGTATATATGAATCTTTTGAGTTATTGATAGTGAATGTTGGCTATGAATATGAACGTGTCCTGTGAACCTGAGTTTGATATGAATGTTTACCTTTTCCGTTGTATTTGTGTGTGAACTTGTTAGTATGCCTACTGTGGGGTATAAAACGCAGCTCTCTTATAAAAGTAATGATGTGTCCAATTTATGTTTTCCCTTCTAACCACATATATATTTATATTATTACTATTATCCTATATTTTATAGAGACTTGTATATACATTATAAAAACATCCCACGTGTTATTAACTTATAAAAGTAAATGTTTAACGGAAAATCCTGGTTGTTTTTACTCACAGGAAAGGAAAATCCTGGTGATTATGCATAAAAGCTTATGTAAGATTTTGAAGGACCAATTTAATAATAACGCGCTCATTTTTATTTTGAGTAATAACTCGCTAATTTCTTAATTAAATATATATGATGTGCCTCTCCGGTTTATTCTTGGATATTAATTGCTCCTTCTAACATAACACTATATATATAACGAGCCCACCTAATACGTGTATTTCAAGGAAGTGCAAATGGGCTGGGATTTCTTAGAAAATATAAATGGGCCTGATTGACGCGAAATTATTTGTTCACCCAGCCCAGCAAATGGACTGTACATTATAGAAAACATGGATTAAATATATGCCACATTTTTGCAGGCTGACATGTGGGCCAATAGGTCGAAGCCTACACAGGGCATTGTCAACTTGGTCAACAAATGATTGTGTCATCCACATCCATTGGATTTATATCCAACGACCGCATGCACCTTCAATCTCGCCTTCTTCCTCCAGCCGCGGGACCGCATGGTCCGCCTCCGTGGCTAGCGGCTCGCTTAGCACGCATCATTGCGGCACTACCCCACCGCCGCCAGGCTATCCTCCACCCTCGACACCTCCCGTTATTCTCCATGACTACAGCCCCACGCCGCAACAAAACCAGTTATAACCGCTTCTCCTCCTCTCAAATCGCGACTCCACCGCCGTGTTTTCCCATCTCCGAAGTCGTTCCCGCCCGGGCTCATCGTCGCCCACGCCGCTGTGTTCGGCGCGGGCGTGGTCAACAAACGAGTCATCGGAAGAGGATCAGACGTGGAGAGCTCGATACCGGGACCAACGAGGTCCATGGTCGCACGCAAGGAAAGTTCCTCCTTATTAAGCTGAAAAATGTTTCTCCACCGACAGCTGGGACCCGCCGGCTGTATCTTTGCACGGAAGGAAGTGCCTCCTTGTTTTGCGAAAAAATTATTCATCCGCTGATGCTTGGGACCCATCGATTTGGTGATCGACTTGTGGGCCTACTAAGCGGACGGTACGCACGGCTTTGTCAACTTAATCAACAAATGATTCTAGCAGCTGGACCGTTGGATGTTAATCCAACAGCCGTGCTCCTTCTTCAACCTCTCGTTTGCTCCTCTCTCCGTGGGCGGCACTGGCCGTGCCGCCTGCACCAACCATGAAGTTTCCACACCTCTCCATCTCGCGACTCCATCGCCTGCCTTCCCCATCTCCGGTCGTTCCATCTGCGCGCCGACACGGTGTGGTCAACATGGTCAACAACCAAGAGTTATCGAAGATGATCTGACGTGAGAGGTCGACATGGGGACGCACCACGCCCATGGACGCATGCATGCAACGGAACGCGGCGAGGTCAACGTGGTCAAGGAACGACTTCCATTGGAAGTATACTGTACGTGGAGAGTCTCAGCTGGGTCCACGGCCGCAGCAAGTAAGCGCCTCCTTATTACGCGGAAAATAATGATTCCTCCAACTGATAGGAGGGACCCACTGGACGGGCCACCGTATTTTGCAAAAAAAACGTTTGCCCCCCGACTGCTGGGACCCACCTAATGGGCCACCGTATTTCCCGAAAAGAACGTTCCCCCCGCTGTCAGCTCGGACCCACCGGAAGTGCCTCCTTATTACGCATAAAAAAATCAATACTCCCCCTGCTAGCTAGGACCCACCTTGGTGGGAGGCTGACTTGTGGGCCTACTAAGTTGATGGGGACGAAGGGCTTTGTCAACTTAGTCAATATGAACGATTTTAGCTCCAAAGGACCGTGACGATGTCCATCCAACGGCCAGAGTGCTTCTTCAACCTCTGGTCTTCTTGCTCCAGCCGCCCAAACCAGCGCCGGTCGTGCCTCATGCTCCTCGCCTCCGTGGTCGGGTCAGTTGCCGCAGAGGCCGCACCGCCCTACTATTCCCACCGCTGGCCAGGCCTCTGGCGGCGACGACAACTTTACACCACAACCAACCGGTGAACCTCATACTCCTCTCCGCTGGCTTCCACCGCGCGTTTTCCCTGCTCCGTCATCCCTTCCTAGGCTCGCGTCGTCCGCCGTGGTGCTCTCACAGGCGTGGTCAATATGGTCAAGGAACGACTTCCATCGAAAGAGTACTGTACGTGGAGAGGCTGACAGCTGGGTCCACGGCCACAACCCAGTTTTTTGTGATTTGCCAAGTAAGTCGCTTTGTCAGGCCTGTTGGGCTGCAAATCTTTCAAGACGAGGAGAGCTTTCATTCGGCTGGCCGAGAAAATGGCCCATCAGTAATGAGAAATGGGTTGTACATTTTTAAAACACATCAAACCGACAATTAGTTTCAAATATCTTTTTTTTCATTTCGAGATTTTAAATTACATTAATTTTTATGCGTGGAGAATTTGTTGGATTTTATATTGATATACATTTATTTTTAAAATCAGTTTGAATGTGAGTCGAAATTTCGGGATTAAAAACAGTTCAGACCGCACCGAAATATGCAAAATTTCGTATAATTTTTTAACCGTGGCCACAATATGGGCTGTAATGCTAACAAAAAGAATATGTGCTCCAAAAAAACCTTAAGAATTAGCAAATGGGTTGTAAATTATTAGAAATAATGGCAGATGGGTTGTATGCTGTTTTCCACAGATTTGAGGCTTTCCTAAAAAAAAGTTGATGCACAAGGAGGATCGTTGGATGGCCATCCAACGCCGCCGTGTCTTCTTCAATCTCGCTCTTCCCGCTCCACCGCCAAACAAGCGCCATGGACTGCCTGCTCCCTCCTCCTCATGGACGGCTCTGCGCCACGCAGCCTCACCGCCCACATCAGATTCCCATCGCTGGCCTAGCCATCCTCTACTCACCCACACCGCCGTTATTCTCCGGCGACGGCAGATTTAATCAAGAAACCTCAGACAACAGATTCTCCGCTGGGAAACAATCGCCGAAGTCTTCCTCGCCTCCGTGTCATTCCTTCCTAGGCCTCATTGTCATCCACCGCTTTGGTGCTTTCGCACGGCCTGGTCAACGTGGTCAATGACCGACATGCATCCGGCGGATCAGACGTGGAGAGGCCGATACTGGGTCCACGGCCGCACGCAAGGAAATGCCTCCTTATTACGCGCAAAATAATGATTCCTCCACCGACATCGGGACCACCGAAGGGCCTCTCAGATTTCACGAAAAAACATTACCGCCACGACAGCTCGGATCCACCAGCTATATCTTCGCACGCTAGGAAGTGCCTCCTTATTACGCACAAAAATGAATACTCCGCGTTAGCTGGGACCCAAAGATAGTGGCAGGCTGACTTGTGGGCCTACTAAGTTGACGGGACGGAGGGATTTTTCAACTTAGTCAATATGCATGATTCTAGCTCCAAAGGACCATACGATGTCCATCCAACGGCCGTAGTGCTTCTTCAACACTGGTCTTCTTGCTCCAACCACCAAACCAGCGCCGGTCGTGCCTCGTGTTTTGCCTCCGTGGTCGGCTGCGATGCGGCGGAGGCATCACCGCTTCTACTACTCCCACCGCTGGCCAGGCCATCCTCTACTCACCCACACACCCGTTATTCTCGCGGCGACGGCAGCCTCACCTCGTAGTCCTCTTCGCGTGAGCATCCATCGCTGCGTTTTCCCGGCTCCGCGCCGTCCCCTTCCTAGGCCTCGCCGTCGTGTTTCTCGGCCTGGCGTGGTCAATGTGGTCAACGACCGACTTCCATCGGAAGAGTATCGTGTGCGGAGAGGTCGACAACCGGGTCCACGACGGCCGCAAGGAAGTGCCTCCTTGTTACGCCGCAACATAATTATTCCTCCACCGACAAGCAGGGACCCACCGGACGGGCCACCATATTTCGCAAAAAAACGCTTCCTCGATCGCCGGGACCCACCAGCTACATCTTCGCATGCAAGGAAGTGCGTCCCGCAAAAAAACCAAACGATTCGCTTCCGACCGCTGGGACCCACCAGCTACATCTTTGCAGCAAGGAAGTGCTCGATACCGGGACCCACCGGTCGAAGCGCACGTAGCATTGTCATTCGGTCGCGAACGTATGTACATATATATCGGTCGATGTAGAGGCACGACGTAGCATGTAAACATACGCATAACGCCGTGGTGCAAGAAAGAAAATACGCCACGTATGTGTACATATGGGCGGGTCTCAACGCCTACCGAGCATACGACATGGCTGGGTCGGAACGGAGAAACAGCGTGCGCCGTGTTCATGGGGAGCCAACCGCTGGGTCGGAATGGAATGCGTGGTCGTGTTCATCGGGAGGGCTTGGACGGAACAAGCGATGGAACGAGGCCCGCGCATCGCACAATGGAGGAAACGGACCTCCCACGCTCGAACGGGTCCCGTTGATCGGGAGGGTGTGGCGCATCGCAAAACGGAGGAAACAGACCTCCTTTGGTCAAACGGGGTCCTGTTGATCGGGAGGGTGTGGCGATCGCAAAACGGCGAAATGCAGACCTCCCACGGTCAAACGGGGTCCTGTTGATCGGGAGGGTGTGGAGTACCGCAAAACGGATTTAAACGGACCTCCTACGGTCAAACGGGGTCCTGTTCATTGGGAGGGTGTGGCGATCGCAAAACGGACTCCACGGATACCGTTCATCTCCACCGTCGACCTCCTCCAGCCTCCACGGGCTACCGTCGACCTCCTCCAGCCTCCACGGGCTACCGTCGACCTCCTCCAGCCTCCACGGCTCCTCGCTCATCCAGCCTCCATCGCAAGGCCATCGCACCGCCATCGCTCAACCACCCTCCACCGCTCATCGCTCATCCAGCCTCCAAACCACGGGTCCTGTTCAACCACCCTCCACGGGCACCCTCCACCGCTCATCTGCTCATCCAGCCTCCACCACACCACGGGTCCTGTTCATCCAGAGGCAACGCCACCGCCACCGCTCATCCAACCCCCCGCAACGCCACTGCTCATCCAAGAGGCAGCATCGATCGGCTTCGATTAGCAAAGAGAGCGGCGAATCGCCGATCGGGTTCGATTAACGCACCATCGATCGATCGATCGGGTTCAAGAATGCGAGTTCGCAGTAATCGCCCGGTTCGATTAGAGCCCAACGCCTCGCTTGGGTTGATTAGAGCTAAACGCCGGACACACGCCGCATACATGTACGAGAGAAACACGATCGCCGCCCCGACCTCCCACCGTAACCGGAACTCCCAAATTTTCCTCCCCTCGCTTCTACCACGGTTTTTTCGTCATGGACGGCCCAAAGAATGTCATGCAGCTGCGTCTCCGCCCGCCCAGACGAAAAGCCCATTTTCATCATGATTTTTGTCATAGAAGTAGGAGCCCACCACATTTATGATGATACCGGTTTTGTCACAATTATCGTCATAGAAGTGTCATATGTATGACAGAAAAATTTTCGTTCGGCCCAAAATGTCACGGATGTGTCTTTTTTTTGTAGTGAAATCGGGATGCAATGTTCCATCTCCTGCAAAAGGATTAGCTAGCAGTTTCTCTATCATACCCGAAGGATTCAAAGTAAACATTTTCATTTCAGTAGGTTCAGCAGGTTGAGGAGCAACTATTTGCTCTACTGGTCGAGGTGAAGATACCCCGAACAAGCCCCTCAAAGGATTACTTTCCATAGTAACAAGTGACAGTAAATTTCAGCACGCTATAAATTTTTCCTTACCAAATTCCACCTACCAAAGGCGCTTCACTCCCCGGCAACGGCGCCAGAAAAGAGTCGTGATGACCCACAAGTATAGGGGATCTATCATAGTCCTTTCGATAAGTAAGAGTGTCGAACCCAACGAGGAGCGTATGAAATGATAAGCGGTTTTCAGAAGGTATTCTCTGCAAGCATCAAATTATAGGTAATGGATAGTTTTGTGATAAGGTAATTTGTAACGAGCAACAAGTAACAAAAGTAAATAAAGTGAAGCAAGATGGCCCAATCCTTTTTGTAGCAAAGGAAAAGCCTGGACAATTTCTTATATGAAGGAAAACGCTCCTGAGGACACAAGGGAATTATCGTCAAGCTAGTTTTCATCACGTTCATATGATTCGCGTTTGGTACTTTGATAATTTGATATGTGGGTAGACCGGTGATTGGGTATTGTCCTTACTTGGACAAGCATCCCACTTATGATTAACTCCTATTGCAAGCATGCGCAACTACAAAAGAAGTATTAAGGTAAAACCTAACCATAGCATGAAACATATGGATCCAAATCAGCCCCTTACGAAGCAACGCACAAACTAGGGTTTAAGCTTCTGTCACTCTAGCAACCCATCATCTACTTATTACTTCCCAATGCCTTCCTCTAGGCCCAAACAATGGTGAAGTGTCATGTAGTCGACGTTCACATAACACCACTAGAGGAGAGACAACATACATCTCATCAAAATATCGAACGAATACCAAATTCACATGACTACTAATAGCAAGACTTCTCCCATGTCCTCAGGAACAAACGTAACCACTCACAAAGCATATTCATGTTCATAATCATAGGGGTATTAATATGCATAATGGATCTGAACATATGATCTTCCACCAAATAAACCAACTAGCATCAACTACAAGGAGTAATCAACACTACTAGCAACCTCAGTGTACCAATCCTGCACTTGGAGACAAAGATTGGATACAAGAGATGAACTAGGGTTTTAGAGGAGATGGTGCTGGTGAAGATGTTGATGGAGATTGACACCCTCCCGATGAGAGGATCGCTGGTGATGATGATGCGATGATTTACCCCTCCCGAAGGGAAGTGTCCCTGGCAGAACAGCTCCGCCAGAGCCCTAGATTGGTTCCGCCTCGTGGCGGCGGAGTCTCGCCCCAAAGCTTGCTTATGATTTTTTCTGACGAAAGACTTCATATAGCGTAAGATGGGCACCGGAGGGCCACCAGGGGCCCACGAGGCAGGGCGCCCCACCCTCATGGCCGTGGTGTGGGCCCCTCCGTAATTTCTTCGCTTAGTATTTTTTATTTCCAAAAAACTTCCATGAGTTTCAGGACTTTTGAGTTGTGCGAATAGGTCTCTAAAATTTGCTCCTTTTCCACCCTGAATTCCAATTGCCAGCATTCTCCTCTTTATGTAAACCTTGTAAAATAAGAGAGAATAGGCATAAGTATTGTGACATAATGTGTAATAACAGCCCATAATGCAATAAATATCGATATAAAAGCATGATGCAAAATGGACGTATCACCTTGCCATGAGTCTGGCAAGGGGGTACAATAGTGATCCAGGAGTGGATCACTGGACAACGGTCAAAATTATCCTTCGGTGCCTAAGAGGACTAAGGAAATGTTTCTCGGTTATGGAGGTGATAAAGAGTTTGTCGTAAAGGGTTACGTCAATGCAAGATTTGATACCGATCCGGACGACTCTGAGTCTCAATCTGGATACGTATTGAACGTGGGAGAAATTAGATAGAGTAGCTTCATGCAGAGCATTGTAGACATAGATATTTGCAAAGTACGCACGGATCTGAATGTTGCAGACCCGTTGACTAAAACCTCTCTCACAAGCAAAACATGATCACACCTCAGAACTCATTGGGTGTTAATCATGGCGATGTGAACTAGATTATTGACTCTAGTGCAAGTGGGAGACTGTTGGAAATATACCCTAGAGGCAATAATAAATTGGTTATTATCATATTTCCTTATTCATGATAAAGGTGTATACATAAATACATGTGTGAATACATAAACAAATACTAAGTCCCTAGTAAGCCTGTACTAGACTAGCTCGTTGATCAAAAGATGGTTAAGGTTTCCTAACCATAGACATGTGTTGTCACTTGATAACGGGATCACATCATTAGGAGAATGATTTGATGGACAAGACCCAACCGTTAGCATATCATATGATTATTCAGTTTATTGCTACTGCTTTCTTAATGCCAAATACATGTTTCTTCGACCATGAGATCATGCCACTCCCGGACTTCGGAGGAATGCCTTCTGTGCCATCAAACGTCACAACATAACTGGGTGATCATAAAGGTGCTCTACTGGTATGTCCGAAGGTGTCTGTTGAGTTGGCATGGATCGAGACTAGGATTTGTCACTCTGTATGATAGAGAGGTATCTCTGGGCCCTCTCGATAATACAACATCACAAAAAGCTTGCAAGCAAAGTGACTAAGGTGTCAATTACAGGATGATGTATTAGGGAACGAGTAAATAGACTTGCCAGTAACGAGATTAAACTAGATATGGAGATACCGACGATCGAATCTCGGGCAAGTAACATACCGATGGACAAAAGGAACTACGTATGTTGTCATAAAGGTTCGATCGATAAAGATCTTCGTAGAATATGTAGGAACCAATATGGGCATCCAGGTCCCGCTATTGGCTATTGACCAGAGAAGCGTCTCGGTCATGTCTACATCATTCTCGAACCCGTAGGGTCTGCACGCTTAACTTTCGTTGACGATATAGTATTATATGAGTTATGTATGTTGGTGAAGAAATATTGTTCGGAGTCCTAGATGAGATCACGGACATGACTGGGAGCTCCGGAGGTAAAAATTGATACATGGTATAATAGTGTTTAGTCTCCGGAAGGGTTCCGGAATTCACCGGAAGGGGTTTCAGATGTTTCCCAAAATGTTCGGGTACGAGAACACTTTATTTGGGCCAAGGGGTAAAGCCCACAAGGCTTTAGGAAGGTGCAAAAGGCAGTTTTGCGGAGGCCAAGGGGCCAGACGCCAGGGACCCTGGTGTTTGGAGCTAGACGCCAAGGACCCTGGCGTCTAGGTCCTGGAGTTCGAGGAGGACCCTTGCCTTGCGGGCTAAACCGACTTTGATGAGGCTCTTTCTCCAAGAAATGACCCCAGGGCTCAACATATAAATAGAGGGCCAGGGCTAACACCCGGAACACATCAAGATTCACCATGCCGTGTGCCGGCAACCTTGTCCCCTCTAGTTTATCCTCCGTCTAGTTTCCGTTGTGCTTAGCAAAGCCCCGCGGAGATTGTTCTTCACCACCATCCTCACCACGCCGTCGTCCTGCCAGAACTCATCTACTACTACGGCCCTCTTGTTGGATCAAGAAGGCGAGGACATCATCGAGCTGAACGTGTGCTGAACGCGGAGGTGTCGTACGTTCGGTACTTGATCGGGACGGATCGTGAAGGTGTAGGACTACATCAACCGCATTGATAAACGCTTCCGCTTAGTGATCTTCAAGGGTATGAAGATGCTCTCCCCCTCCCGTAGCTATGCATCTCCATGGATAGATCTTGCATGTGCGTAGAATTTTTTTGTTTTCCATGCAACGCTCCCCAACAAAAGATAGGTCCTAATCCCACCCAAGTATGTGTAGATTGGGTTCATTTTCCCATGCTCTGCTCCGGATTCGATGCAAAATTTCGGCAGCACCTCCCCGTCGTTGTCCTAATACATGTCTCAATAAACAGAGAGGATGCGTAACTGGAGAACAACATGGAGGCAATGACAAAATTTTGCATCGGATCCGGAGTAGAGCATGGGAAAGCGAACCCAATCTACACATACTCGGGCTGTCCATGGATAACGTTGGACAATTCGAAAGAATTACGGGTATAAATATGCAAATGCATGCATAATTATACATGTAACCCTTTCGAACAGGAGATGCATGCTGGTCACGCATACTGATGATTGAAGACACCTATAGCTAGCAAGTTTCATCGGCACGAAGACCGGAACAGAACAAATTAAGGGGGGAGATGTTATTTGTGCTCACCGAAGAACGTAGGGGAGCTCGTCAAACACATGGGAAGGTCGTCGACCACCAGACCCTCGCAACGACGAAACACTGCACATTTAAATCCACCCGATCAACACTAATATGCAATCCTGATAAAAACAACTGCATATAACTACTCTTCTATTTTTTTCCTTTTATCCTCTCCTCCTCCTCTGATAAAAACAACTGCATATAACTACTTTATCCTCTCCTCCTCCTCCTCCTCCTCCTCCTCCTTCTTCTTCTTCTTCTTCTTCTTCTTCTTCTTCTTCTTCTTCTTCTTCTTCTTCTTCTTCTTCTTCTTCTTCTTCTTCTTCTTTTCATCTTTCTTCTTCTTCTTCTTCTTCTTCTTCTTCTTCTTCTTCTTCTTCTTCTTTCTTCTTCTTCTTCTTCTTCTTCTTCTTCTTCTTCTTCTTCTTCTTCTTCTTCTTTTCATCTTTCTTCTTCTTCTTCTTCTTCTTCTTCTTCTTCTTCTTCTTCTTCTTCTTCTTCTTCTTCTTCTTCTTCTAATTATCTAAACCTAAACCTAAACCTAGCACTAACCCAAACCTAAATAGCAAGAAATAGAAAAAAAGAACAAACCCTCACCTTGGCTCCAAGAGTGGTGGAGGAGGGCCGGTGGAGGATGGCCGCAGGGAGGAAGGTCGTGGGGAGTGGGTGGCGGCGCGGCTGGCTCCAGTGATGGGCGGGCGGGTGTAGGGGTGCTGCGTCCTGCTCGGCGATGGGGTGGGCGAGGCGGCGCCATGCTCTGGCTCGGGGCGGGCGCAGGCAGGCAGGCTGGTCTGGCTCCGGGGCGGGTTGGGAAGCACAAGGGTGAGGAGGGAGAGAGAGGGGGGGGGGCAGGAGGGCACGACCGTTAGTAAAACATCTTCTTTGCCGTCTACTAGCAGACGACAAAGAACACTCAAGAAGACGACAACGATCTAGCGGACGGCATCCAGCCTTCCACCTGACCTAGCCTGCTCCACGGTCCAGTGGGCCCCATCTGGGCTCTTTGCCATCTGCCTTTAGGTCCTTTGCCATCTGCTAGCTGACGACAAAGAATGCACTGATGGCAAACTGTATCGTTGCCATCAGCCAGTTCTTTGCCATTTGCTTTTTGGAAGCAGACGACAAAGGCCTTCTGTGTCGTCCGCTAGCAGATGACAAAGAACTTGCTGATGGCAAATTCCTTGATCCCAGTAGTGTGCAGAGCTAGATAACAGTTCCTTACCTCCCCTCGTCTTAGAGGGAACAATCTTGGTTCTATCATCCTTAAGATTCCTCATAGTGATCAACAGATATAAATCTCAAGTTACTCAAAAAATAGAGCTATGCTCCCTGGCAACGGCGCTAGAAAAAGGTCTTGATAACCCACAAGTATAGGGGATCGCAACAGTTTTCGAGGGTAGAGTATTCAACCCAAATTTATTGATTTGACACAAGGGCAGCCAAAGAATATTCACAAGTATTAGTTGTTGAGTTGTCAATTCAACTACACCTGAAAGACTTAATATCTGCAGCAAGGTGATCAGTAGCAAAGTAGTATGGCAGTTTGATAGTAACGGTAACAGTAGTAATAGTAATAGTAGCAGTAACAATAGCTGTTTTGTAGTGATTGTAACAGTAGCAACGGTAAAAGTAACTTAGCAAATATCAATATATGAAAAGCGTAGGCATTGGATCAGTTATGGATAACTGCTTGGATGATATTCATCATGTAGCAGTTATAACCTAGAGCGACACATAACTAGGTCCAATTCATCAATGTAATGTAGGCATGTATTCCGTATATAGTCATACGTGCTTATGGAAAAGAACATGCATGACACCTTTTGTCCTCCCTTCCATGGCAGCGGGGTCCATAAGGAAAGTAAGGGATATTAAGGCCTCCTTTTAATAGAGAACCGGAACAAAGTATTAGCACTTAGTGAATACATGAACTCCCCAAACTACGATAATCGCCAGAAAGAATCCCAATGATTGTCGCCTTGGGGTATGCGGATCATAACACGTAATAGGTGCATATAACTTGCAAGATAGGATCAAGAACACACATGTATTCATGAAAACATAATAGGTTCAGATCTGAAATCATGGCACCGGGCCCTAGTGACAAGCAAGGTCATAGCAACATTAATCTCAGAACATAGTGGATACTAGGATCAAGCCCTAATAAAACTAACTCGATTACATGATAAATCGCATCCAACCCATCACCGTCCAGCAAGCCTACGAAGGAATTACTCACTCTCGGCGATGAGCATCATGAAATTGGCGGTGAAGGAAGGTAGATGATGACAACGACGACAAATTCCACCCTCCGGAGCCCCGGACTCCAGATCAGCCTTCCCAATGAAGAACAGGAGGTGGCGACGGCTCCATATCGTAAAACACGATGAATCCTTCTCTTTGATTTTTTTCTTGGCGAATAGGTATATATGGAGTTGGAGTTAGGGTTGCCGGAGGTCCAGGCGGCCCACAAGCTTGCAGGGCGCGCCCCTGAGCTTGTGGGTCCTGGGTGGCCCCCCTCTGGTATATTTTCCGCCAATATTTTCTATATATTCCATAAAAATTCTCTGTAAATTTTCAGGTCAATCTAAGAAATTTGATTTCTGCACAAAAACAACACCATGACAATTCTGCTGAAAATAGCATCAACCCGGTTTAGTTTCATTCAAATCATGCAAATAAGAGTCCAAAACAAGAGCAAAAGTGTCGAAAAGTAGATACGATGGAGATGTATCAGATGCTAAGATTGTGATTGGGTTTGTCCATCACACCATTCTCATAATGATGTGATCTTGTTATTAAATGACAACTCATGTCTATGGTTAGCAAATATTAACCATCTTTAATCAACGAGCTAGTCTAATAGAAGCTCACTAGGGACACAATGTTTATTTATGTATGCACACATGTATTTGAGTTTCCGGTTGATACAATTATAGCATGAAGAACAAACATTTATCAAGAACAAGGAAATATAATAATAACGACTTTGTTATTGCCTTTAGGGTATATTTTTAATAGTGTTCATGTGATTTGTAAGTCGGTGCAGCGGTTCCGGGTCATATGGTAGGGTGATGATGAAGAGTCATTGATTTTTTCAGGCGCAACCTCAGGACGGGTTCATGATTGTCTCGCTTATGTCGGTTTTGGACCAATTTTTCTTACTAGTCAATGTGTACATGCAATTCACATTAATTTGTAAATATATTAAGTGCATGCGAATATTAAATAGGATATTATTTGCATGTTATTATGTAATTATTACTATATTTGTCATGAAATTAACTGCACGCTAAACGTGTTGAGCGCTCGACATTGAAGCAGTCTAGATCGTTGGATTGACATGATTTGATGGCCGAGATTAATTGGATCTGCCTATTTGGGTCTTTTTATATTGATGATATAGATTAACCAACTCTATTTTAACTCCCGCCAGAAAGAAACGATAATGTTATCCAGCTAACGTTCGCTGGAAGAGGGGTGACAGACGAATGCCATTTGATGACATACTTTGTTGCGAAGAAAAATCAAACGAGGGCAGTTTTAAAACAAAAAATGCCTTATCTGAAGAAACTGTCATATTACTCTAAAGAATCTGTCATCCTATCATAACGAAAAATGCCATCTAAATCATTCGCGTATGCCACCCTCCCTGACGAGTGACGAACGTTCGCCAGTTATGAGCGTTCAAAAGAAAAACATATCCATTCCCTCTTCCAGTTCTCTCTCCTGTTTTTCCCCGTCGTCAACAATATCTTCTATCCCGAAAATCAAGCTGGTTTTCCCCTTCTCTCGCCACCCCTTCTTCTCCACCGTCCCTACCCCTGAAGCGAGCGAGCCCTCGTCTCACTCCCCGCGATGGCTTCCTCCACTGCTCTCTCCCCGGTGGCCTTCAAGTCCTCCTTCTCGCCGCTCCCCTCCAGACCAGCTCGTAAGTCCACACCTCCCCCCTCTCCCTCTATCTACGGCGTTGGCACCACCGGCAGCCGGCGGCGACCTGACCCTTCCGACGCGTACTATTCCCCGAATCTACCTTCCCCGTAACATAAATCGATCGTAGACATCTTCGCCGGCCGTCCCCGGCCCCGCCAGCCCACCATTGGCGTTCGGTTGTCGGGTGGCTCCAATTAGTGCGTCTGCTGACCTAAATAAAAAAAATAAAAATAGTGCGTCTGCAATTAGTGCTGGGTTGTGGCTCCGGACATTCAATTATGTTTAAGCCGAGTGGTATAATTTTTCTTTTTTCTCCAAGCTCCATTTAAATGATAAATATAGTATGGTCTCTTTATGTTACTGCAAACGTCTGAAGTTTGGTTTCTGGGAGATGCAAAGTCATGGAAAATTTTCTGATGAATTTCCATCTAGCGGATTGTAGATTGTATGAGGTAAAATGCAGATTTTGAGTTGGGTGGTTTCATTGCTTTCTATCTGTTAATTAAGACCCTTCCGCAGTTCAACTTTTCCCTCATCTGTCCAGAACAGAATGAGATGTTTTTTTTTTTGAGAACTGATGACAGTGAGCAACTCTCACTGCCTTTGCATTAAAATAATAAAGGTTAGGGGGTTACAGTGTCCAGGACTGTACAAGATTACATGTTGTGTGAGAGGTGGTGTGTGGGGGGAGTTAGATATACAACACAACCGAACAGAAAATCAAAGCAAGTTGACAATGGAAGTGATGCAAGGAGCCAGCTCCTGCCTAGCTCTATGAGCCAGCATAGCAAAATGAGATGTGGTGATCTAGTTTAGAAGGATGTTTCAATGGCGGAGAGGCCCGGGAGATTTTTCATTTTCTTTTGTACCTCGGGTGCAGATTTGTTTCACTTAGTCATTGTGGATAGCATTCTGACATTTAAATTCAAATGTTTCATTTTGCCAAGTGCCAACTGTTATAATTTTTGTTCGTTGTTCAATGAAATTGTATAAATGGAGTCACATACAGAGTGCAATGTGTACTTTCATAACTTATTGGAGTAAAATCTGATTTGTTCTTCAGGTACTAGGATAAATGTACAAGGCGCATTCTGTTTGCCATGTTCCACTTGGAAAAGAGCTAATAATAGATCGTTCCGGGTATACAGTTTATTTGGAGGAAAGAAGGAGAAAGATGAGAATGGTGACGAGGCACCATCAAAGGTAAGCAAGTTACATGCCTTTACTCTTTTGCTTACAATTGTTGTGCTGCAGTGGTCCCAATAGCTATATAATATCTTCAATCATTCCTGTTCAAATGAAACCAGCTGCAAATTTGGTGCCTGATGTAGACCTGAATCAATGCAAAGCTGTGCACTGCTCAATTTGATTTAGACTAAGTGAGTTATGCTCAACATAATGTCATGTGATTGTGTCGTGGAGATGGGCAACAACAACAAAGCCTTTCAGTCCCGAACAAGTTGGGTAGGCTAGAGTTGAAACCCATAAGACATCAAAACCAAGTCATGGTTCTGGCATGTGGATAACTAACCTCCATTCCCCCTTGTCCATGGCTAAATCTTTGGTGATATTTCAGTTCTTTGGATCTCTCTTTATGGACTCCTTCCATGTCAAGTTTGCTCTACCCCGACCTCTCTTAACATTATCGGCACGCCGGACGCTATGCACTGGCGCTTCTGGAGGCCTGCGCTGTATATGCCCAAACCATCTCAGACGATGTTGGACAAGCTTCTCTTCAATCGATGCCACCCCACCTCTATCACGCATATAATCATTCCAGACCCAATCCTTTCTTGTGTGGTCATATATCCATCTCAACATGCGCATCTCTGCTACACCTAGCTGTTCGACATGTCGCCTTTTAGTTGGCCAACATTCAGCTCCATACAACATCACAGGTCGAATCTCCGTCCTATAGAACCTGCCTTTTAGCTTTTGTGTCACTCTCTTGTCACAGAGAACACCAGTAGCTTGCTGCCATTTCATCCATCTAGCTTTGATTCGATGGCTAACATCTTCATCGGTATCACCAATTCACCATACTTTTGCAACATTGACCCCAAATATCGAAAGGTGTCCTGAGGTACCACCTGCCCATCAAGGCTAACTTCCTCCTTGTGCCTATTAGTACTGAAACCGCACCTCATGTACTCAGTGTTAGTTCTGCTAAGCCTAAAACCTATTGGTTCTAAACTTTATCTCCAGTCTCCACAGCTTTGACTTCCTATTAACCCCAATCCGACTATCGTCGATTAGCACCACATCATCCGCAAAGAGCATACACCATGGGATATCTCCTTGCATATCCCTTATGACCTCATCCATCACCAAAGCAAAAGATAAGGGCTCAAACCCGATCCTTGGTGTAGTCCTATTTTAATTGGAAAGTCATCAGTGTCACCCTCACTTGTTCGAACACTTGTCACAACATTATCTTACATGTTCTTGATGAGGGTAATGTACTTGGCTTTGTGTTTCTCCGTGGCCCACCACATGACATTCTGTGATATCTTATCGTAGGCCTTCTCCAAGTCAATGAACACCATAAGCAGGTCCTTCTTTTGCTCCCTGTATCTCTCCGTAAGTTGTTGTAACAAGAAGATGGCTTCCATGGTCGACCTCCCAGGCATGAAACCAAACTGATTTTTGGTCACACTTGTCATTCTTCTGAAGCGGTGCTCTCTCTCCCATAGCTTCATTGTATGTATTAATTCCACGGTAAGTACAACTTTGAACATCCCCCTTGTTCTTGAAGATTGGTACTAATATAATCTGCCTCCATTCTTCCGGCATCTTGTTTGACCAAAAAGTGAGGTTGAAAAGCTTAGTTAGCCATACTATCACTATGTCTCCAAGGCCTGTCCACACCTCAATGGTGATACAATCCGGGCCCATCGCCTTGCCTCCTTTCATCCTTTTTGAAGCCTCCTGACCCCGGGCTCTTGTCGTCGCATAAAACGTCTGTTCGTATCATGAAAGGAATGGTAGAGTTCTCATTCTCTCCTTTGAACAGCTTGTCGAAGTACTCTCACCAGAAGCCGATCTGCTCCATCCTTGACGCACTTGACTTGGTTGACATCCCTCGTCTTCCTCTCTCGGATCTTGGCCATCTTATAGATGCCCCTTTCTCCTTCCTTCGTGTTTAAACGCTGGTAGAGGTCCTCATGCGCCCGACCCCTTGCTTCACTCACATCTTGCTTAGTGGTCTTCTTTGCCACCTTGTACTTCTCTATGTTGGCTGCACTCCTATCCAGGTTGTGGAGATGGGCGATTTACTTAATTCCTATTACAGAAGTTTTTCTCCTTGCAAAGTTCGTTGAGACCTTAAACTCCATGTAGAGACAGTGGTGGCCTACTGTAGCTGTGACTCCCAGCTTTCTAGAACATTAGATTGAGACTAATCAAGAGCTGGGATTGCATTTTGGCACACTATTCAAAATTTGAATACGGATACACTATGAAGTACCAGTATAATATTTTTATCAGTTTGTATCAGTATAGCTTGAGTTAATATCTTTTACTTTGTTTGGATTACTTCCTAGTTAAATCACCATATCGAAATTTAAGCTGCTCGTACATAATTCTTTTTGCAAACATTGTATATGTCTTTTTTCAATTCTTGTCTGCATCGCTCAAACTACTTCTGTTTCTTTAATTTGATGCATATGCCCAATGTGCAGTAGGCGTTTATGAAACCATCTTATGGTGCTCCCATTTTGTTCTGCACTCACAGGGAGGAATCTTTGGAAACATTGGAAATATGCAAAACCTTTATGAAACTGTGAAGAAGGCCCAAATGGTTGTCCAAGTGGAGGCTGTGCGGGTGCAAAAGGAGCTTGCAGCGTAAGCTTTCGGTATTTGAGTTATTTTTTGTATGCTCTTTCAATGTACTGCATGTGTGACTTCCTCCCCGTCTGTTTCTTTTAGGACTGAGATTGAGGGTTATTGTGAAGGCGAACTAATCAAGGTGTGTTTGGAACTTGTAAAGAGTTAAATCATATTCTCCTTAACTGCAATCTTGCTGGCTGTATGCATTCTTGTGTTTCGAACTTAATGTCGACCTGTGCCGAATGATTAGTATCCTCGCATTACTGAAAGTCTGAAAAACATGCCGTAACAGGCATTAAGTATCATAGCTTATTATTTGAGATGCAACTTTCTACTGTTAAACTGATGTGTTCCATTATTTTTTAAGGTAGGACTTGCAGCTTGTGGTATCTTTACAAGAACTTGATTAAGTTGACCTGATATCTCTCTTAGCTTTCCATTAGGTAGCATCCTTTATTAGCTTTGCTTTAGGTAACATTCTAGTAAAAGACCATGCAGTCTTCCACATGACCACAACTAGTTAAAACACTTATGTTGTTTTGGTTATCTATGGCATAGAGCACTGTCAAAGCTGTGGGCAGGAAGGCAAGAGTAAATTCAACAGTTACCATGGCCATGGAAGGCTGTTGCAAAAATGAAATGCACTTTACAACCCACTATTCATATGAAAAGAAGTATATTAATGATGTTTAGCTTCTGAATTCACCAAAATATTGTAATCACAGTGTAGTAACATTGTATATTTTAACACCATATTTGTGAGTTCTTGTGCAAGTTTGTGCAAGTTTGCACCCTGTAGAACCATACATTTGTGCAAGTTTGCCAGGACTTGTATGTTGCTTATATGTTTAGCAGACTACCCTGGTTTTCATTATTATTGTGTTTTTCTATGATTTGGATGTACTTATAATTCTTATACAGAGTTACAGATCATATCTGACCTGATCTGTTAAACAGGTTACACTATCTGGGAACCAACAACCTATAAATGTTGAAATCACGGAAGCTGCAATGGAGTTGGGCGCTGAAGTATGCATTACGTACTTAGTTTTATTATTTTCTTGGAAGATTCCCTGCAAATTCATGCTCACATAATTGTTTGTATCAGCAGAGTTAATGCGATAACTACCAAGCTATAATGCGTTATACCCTTTCTTTACTTCCAGAAAGTCTCCGAGCTGGTCAATGAAGCCTACAAGGATGCACACCAAAGGAGCGTCCAGGTGTGGATCCTGCTGCTTCTGCTTCAGTGCATCAAAATGTGAATCGTTCTCATAAACTAACACAATTCCAATCTAATGGCCTGCAGGCAATGAAGGAAAGGATGGCTGATCTAGCGCAGAGCATAGGAATGCCTGCAGGGCTCGGCGACGGTCTCAAGTGATAAAAGGCCTGGTACTTGAATGCTTTCCAATAATGAAAGAAGCGTCTCTCAATTTTGTATTCTAGCTGTGTCGAGTCATGGTTAAACCCCTCTGCAGCATCGGTTAGCTGTGCACGAACTGTAACTGTGGACACATGTTTCCTTACTCATTTGCACATCATAGATACAACATTAGTTCTAATGTGTTGTTTTACACCAAACAGATGTTGCTTTTGTGCTAGTAGACCGGCAGCCTGGAGAACATTTGTAAACTAATAACTGCAGAGTGGAATCTGTTTATGTTGCGAATAGAGTACTCTTTTGTTTTGGATATCAACATTGTCCTTAAAACACGGCTTAAACCTATGGTGTAATATATCTTGAAAATATATATATTGTTATAATGTTGCAAAGTACTTTTTGAGGCAGTGTACATTTTCTTTTTGGAAAAGGGGGAAGGCCCGGGCCTCTGCATTATCATGATGCACACATCCATCAGAGGCAGTGTACATATATGTTTTTGAGTATTCAGTCTAAAATATTATACACCCTCACACGGTAGAATACAAAAGTGAGAGACCCTAGCGTGATCAGCCTAGTCTGCAGGCACGTCATATTGTGAATGCTATTTCATAGATGCCAACCATACGTCTCCATGTGATGAGTATGCTCCAATTACGCATCTGCGTGCTAGTTTCCTGACGAAGTCATAGTCTTTGGCCATTTGGCCCTAAGGTGTGAGACCCATCAACGCGTATTTCATGGAAGAAATGGTGTTTTCGCCGTATGAACTCTTTGATCTCTCTCTCAGTCGGCTAGGCCAGCAAAAATATTCTTTTACAGCACCGTACGATGAACAAAATGTCAAGAACGATGAACGAATGAATGGAATCAAAGTACATCTCTTAACCATGGCACTGATTAACAATGAATGGAATCAAAGTAGAGTGACATTATTCAACTTTTGATTTTCAGGGAATGAATTATGTTATGATTATAATAGTGTTAGTAGACTAGTAATATTGATACGCAATATTCCCCGTGAAATAATATTGACTACGTTTTTAGGACAAGGACCTTACATGCCGTTTGCGCCACATGCCAATAGAAAAGCAAAGAAAATCTACATACCAGTGTTGTACTCACTGTCAAATGGTAAACGAGAAAGCAAATAAGATCTAGCATTCCCCTTTCTACCGAATCCACTTTGCTAAAATGACATTCTTCGCCATCTACATCCCCTATGCTAGAACCCTTTTAATCCTAGCATCACTACTCTAAAATCCTTGAGTTATTTTAAATCCGAGTTCCTCTCCGTAGGCTTTAAAACCCTAAAGATTCTGAAGCGAGAGGATACCCTGCTCGTCCAATGGAAGGGATGATTCTCTTTTGGCGTCTTTTGAGATAGCCTTAAGCCTATGTTTACTTGTATTCTTGTGAGCTTAATTAGGATTTATGGCAGTGATGTGAAAGGGGAATGTTGGCTCATGTATAAAGCCCTGTGTTTGAACTGGACACGTTTCTAATTTTGATAGGCCCGGGAGATCCTTACTAATATAAGTATTGGAGTTGATGGTGATGGTTTGTCTCACAAAACAATTGTTGAGAAAATGGGATGATATCTCCGTGATCTTCGCCATATTATTTTTAGCGATTATGAACTCGACTATATTTCTTACCATCTGTTGTTGTTATCGTTTTTGGTCAATTTGTCTTCTCTTACTGAATTTATTTACTGTTCTTTTTATAGCAAAGCAAGAGCACTCAGCTAGTAGCACTGAGTTAAGCAAACACTGCCACCTAGCACATCCTCATATACTTTATTTTTATTTTTTATGTGCTCGCAGCATAAAGGTGGGAAACTTTATTTTCAGATATCGAGTTAAACCTAACAAAAGCTATTGTGTCGTACAGATGAAAAAAAATAAATCCAATCAGTACTAGCAATATTAAAGGTAGACAGATTAGACTTGATGAGTCTAAATACTTGGCACCTCACATACTTTCTTCCCACATCACTCCATTTATTTCGTTAATGGGCTAATGATTTTGATATCTGTAAGCCTAGCTAGGCGCTAAGATGACTTCATGATGTTGGTAGTTTGATAGAAATTAAAGCCACATATCATTAAAGCATATATTCCAAGATTTACATAAACCATCTTTGTGTTCTAGTATTTGATCATTCTAAGTGAGCAATAATCCACACACACGCACACGAGCATATATAATTTCCTTTCCTCGGGATTATATTGTGTATAACTCTGCTACAAGGACAGACTTCAAAATCCTTTTCCTGTGTAGCAAACAAAATCTTGAAATTATTGCACCTTTATCTAGAAAACAAAACATCTACTTTTTAGTTAATAAGTGTAGATGATAACGGCGTAATTAAGCTTGCAATTATAGTAGCATCCGAGGCTAAGTACAGAAGATCAAGATATTAAAATGCAAATGGTGTCACCATGCATGATCACATTAGCCTGCCTGACAACGACGAGATCATGCATTTATATGGCATGCCTTTAATTAGTACTACTCAAGTACATGGTAGCTAGGCTTAACACAGGATTTGGTGCCGAAATTTCTCCCCTTGTTCAGATGGACAGTGCCATCTGAAAAGTTGATGTTTCTCTTATCCTGATCAATTGGGGCAGAGCTTTCCACGAGCAGCCTTAATTAGGAGTCTGTTAGCCCCAATCGATTAAGCTAATGCTTCAAGTAGATTCCAGGAGAGTTCTTCTGCTTCCATTGATTGATTAGTGGCCATGATTTGGATCTGGTGAGTCAGCAAATGTCAACACTAGTACTAGAATAAGCATTCCTGTAACATATGCATGTCACCTCAGGTGTTGTTGCGGTTGTGTGCAATGATTTTGTGTTTTTTGTTCTATACTAGCTTTGATTTAGTCATGATGAACATAAACTAGACGGAGTTTGATGACCTAATGAATTGCCTAGGCATGATTAAATTTTGGAGATTTGTGTGCTTGGCATTTGTGCCCTTTTGGGAATCTGGTGTGTTTGTTATTAGAACATTAAACTAGAAATAGAGTAAATTCAGTGGGGTGTAATAAAACGGTAGCTTGAACTACATATAAAAGTATGGCCGCAACACGCAATATTTAGCAATGAAAAATCCTGCAAGCTGACAGGTTAAACCGCTTTCGAATCGGAATTTCATCAGCAGAATCATATGACATGTATGTTTAAAAAAATAACCTGCAGATTTTTTTTTCATTTGGTTTCTCACAAAAAAAAGTGTTTAGACTGGCATTGGCTACTAAAAATTTCCAATAAGCTCTATACCATCAATTTGCAAAATTTGGAATCTGATGGTTCCCTCGGAAAGACAGGTCAAGCATGCGTTCCGATCTGAACATTGGCAGAGAACAGGGAAAAGGTGATCCATAAACAGCGAAAACAGCAAGAGCATGCATGTGAAGAAGCAGAGCTCGTGGAGCCTCAACTGACCGGTTGCTGCATCGATCTGCATGCGTAGCACGCAATGGTCAGAAAACACTCGAGCAGACAAGAGACCAGCACCCGACAACTCACAGCAGCTCAGCACTCGCAATTGTTGCTTGCTCCAAGCAGCATCTTCAGTTATACCATATCTGTGCCTGGGGGCCCAGCCATTACCACCATTGCACTATATAAAGGTTACCTTCAACCGGTTGATATTAACGGCCAGTATTTTTCATTATACTCCCACAGTCCCGAAATAAGTGCCCCAAACTTAGTATACAACTTTGTACTAAAGGTAATACAAAGTTGAGACACTTATTTTGGGAGGGAGGGAGTATTTACTTAAGAGATCTCTTTACTTAAACATTTTTTTACTTAAACTTTAGGGACAATGGGTACAATCACTCCACAATGTTTATTATTTCATAAAACTGTTGGGCTAGTTTTTACTTCGTTTGAGATACATTTTTGTTGCAGTAGGACAGCTTTAGCTAGTTGTGACACATTGAATCAGAGATTTAACCATCAAAATTTTAATCTGTACCAAACGTGAAATCTCATCCCCACCTTGAAAGATCCGGCGACATGTCAGGTCGGTGTGGCCACTGACATGTCATGTTGATCTGGCGACATGTCAGGGCATGTTACGGCAACATTACCCGACTTATGGACCTACACAAAATTATAAGAAACAATAACAAATAGGGACACATCTAACACATATTGTCAAATGCTACATCATATGTGATGTCCGCGTCATCAAATGGATGCCAACTCGCCATCTAGTAAGCGTGACAGCTAGGGTGAAGGTATTAAACAAAATGGTGATTGAGAAGGTCTTTCTGAGGCAGACGTCTGGCTCCTTCAAATTCCTTGCTTTTCTGCAGCACTGACACCCGCTCTCGAGGCAGCGTGACCGCGATCGTCTCAGCCTCATGATGGATGCGCTTCTGGCTACAATGCATCCACTGTCGTCCTTGTAGGGCTGCTTGGCGGCAACCACTAGGTGGTTTTTTTTTCCTATTTCTCTTATGTTTTCTTTGGGCATGACTATGATGTTGCCCCAGCCGTTGTTCTTGATCAGAAGTTTGGATGCTGCTTGTATGGACCGTTGCTTTATCTATAAAGTGGGGCGAAAACCTATTTCGAGAGAGAGGGTAAAGATATTAGTATGAAGAGGGAGCATCAAACCTGTTTCAAACTGGAACTTTGGCGATTAAATATAGTTTCACGTGTCACCAAGAAATCCAATTCTAACTATTGTAACGCGGCAAATATACAATTCAAAGTGAACATTATTATTTTCACCCATTTTGGGATTGTATGAGTCTTCTTAGACTCCTTTATTTTCTTAATATAATGATGGGGTTGCTCTCATGCGCATTTGAGAAAAAAGAGGGACAAGGGAACACCATATTTTCTTTTAACATTTTCTCCCCTCCACCGAGGATCCCGAATTATGAATCATCACCTATGTTGACAGCCATTATAAATATGCTCCAAGTGTGTTCTATGACATGGTGACATTGGCTTATCCCGTTGGTCCATGCATTGCTTGTGATAGCCTTGGGACAGGGGTGGTGTCGGCATCACTAGCATCATTAGCCCCAGGTCAATTTGTTTTTTCATACCTGAAGTCATTTTCCCGTCTCCAAGTTAGCTTGCTGTTGTTGACAGCTTAGCTAGAATCTAGAAGAAACAACAAGTTTACCTAGCAAGTGGTGCAAGGGAACAAAACTTGAGGGGTTTGAAACAATATATTTCAAGCAAGTTTTACCGTTCTAAGGAGTGAATTTCGCACTTGAAACATCCAAAGGGTCACTAATTGTCAATAAATTATGGATCCAAGGATACGGAGGAAAAAGTCATCAGTTGCCATTATTAACTAGCTCTTATTTAGTTTTAGTTACACCCATCACATAACTATACTAATATCTATTATTTTCCAAGTTGACAAGTGTGTACATAAGTACTGAAAGGATTCCAAAACAAACTAAAGATACAATTTTGCTTTGCACCTACTAACTTTTGTCATTAGACAAGTCACATGATGCAGCTTGTCTGGCAAGTGTCATATTGTTGACGCTGAGTTTGATGAAGCCATCATCTTAGTTTAATTATTAGCCAACGGGTATGCTTTAGTTAAGTGATATAACACACACTAGTAGAAAAAGGGCCTTTAATCCCGGTTCATAAGGGTCGTTACTAAAGCCTCCCCCTTTAGTCCCGGCACTACTAGAAAAAGGGCTATAGATGGGATTGACACTAATGGCGCACCACCTTCTGATACGCCATTAGAGTTGAAACTACTAATGGCGCACCTGGCCCAAGGTGCGCCATTAGTATCAATTTTTTTTTGAACTAGTGCGCCTGTCCAAACATACTAATGGCGCATCCAGACTCAGTGCGCCATTACTAATGGCGCACCTTTCGGAAAGTGCGCCACTAATGTTGTTTTTTTTATTATATTTTTTATTCCTTTTTTTGCAAAACTACTAATGGCGACTGTTCCACCGCGCCATTACTAGTTTAAACTAGTAATGGCGCACTGTGGAACAGTGCGCCATTAGTATGTTTTTTTGCAAAACTACTAATGGCGCACCACCGGAAGGTGCGCCATTAGTAACCTGGGTTACTAATGACGATTTAGGGTTGGTGCGCCATTAGTAAGTGGGCAGCAACAAGATATTTTGGACAGCCTCTCCCTACCCACACTCACTTTCTCCCCACTTCATTCTCTCCACCTCCTCCTTGTCTCGGTGCCTCCTCTTTTCACCTCATTGCCACCATAGATTCATTCAAATTAAGTGGTTAAATTACCTTGTTTTGATAGGTAAGTAAGGGGGGAAGCTATATTTATGTTATTCTCCCTACAACAATGTGCACATGCACTTTTTATGGCCTAGCTAGATCTATGTATGTTCGTGGTGTTGCATATGTTTGTGGTGTTGCATATGTGTTTGTGTTTGGAGGTGTACCGGTATTTGAAATACGATAGTTGCCAATATTTTGCCGGAATGTTGATTCATTTTCGTTTCGGCAAGAATTTTGGCATTAAGCATTCTTTTTGGTCCCAATTTTATGGAAAGTCATGCCAAATTTTTTCTTGGTTCTAAAATATTGTTTTGCTGTACCCCGCAGGCGACCATGGTCCGCACGATGACCGAAGGCATCGTGAATAGGTTTTTGAGGTCCGCGAAGGCCGAGATGCTTCAAAAGAACGAGAAGGAGATAAGATGTCCGTGTCGAAGATGCAAGCTAAAGAGACTTATTGCGGACCCGGATTCCGGGCAGGTGCGGGACCACCTGCTCTTGCGTGGTTTCATGGATGGCTATCGGTGGCAAGGTGATGAAGATGACTATGAAGTCGTCCATGGGGGTCGGGCAAGAAATGAGGAAGGGCAGCAAGACAACCACCGCGGCTCGGGCGGGCGAGAAGACGAAGAATCCCCAGGAGATGATCACGACGGTGATGCTGTACACAGTCATCATGTAGAAGATGCAGGACATGATGATGAGGAAGATGCCGGAGCAGACGACGGGCATGATCATGAAGATGATGATGCCGGCGGAGCAGACGACGCTGGACCATCGATGGGCTGGGTGCAGGACCCTCATATTCAAGAGCTGCTTCTCAAGCAGACGGATAACGCAAGAGCTGCCGCCCGAGAGAAAGCCAAGATGGATCAACTTGAGTTAGACGCGGTTACTCCATTGTATGAAGGATGCAGGCCCGAGGATACCCGCCTGAAAGTAACGCTCATGGCTCTGGAGATGAAGGTAAAACACAAAATGACCGACGCATGCTTCGACGAGAACATGTCATTCTGGCATGAACGTCTTCCCAAGGGGAACAAATGCCCGACCAGTTTGGAGGAGGCTAAGAAAATCGTGTGTCCTCTGGATTTACCGCACGTGAAATACCATGTGTGCATGAACAATTGCATCATTTATCGGGACGAGCACGCGTAGTCTACCATATGTCCGGTTTGCGGCGTCACTCGATACAAGAAGAGGAAGAAATCTCCTCGAAAAGTGGTGTGGTACTTTCCGATCACTCCTTGTCTGCAACGGTATTTCGCGGACCCTAAGGTAGCAAAGCTCCTGCGTTGGCACGCGGATAGGGAGGAGAAGAAGCGAGAAGATGACGCAAATGATCCGGAGATAGATAAAAAAGACAAGATGCTGAGTCACCCTAAGGATGCGAGCCGTGGCAAGCGTTGAACTTCAAGACCAGAATTTGGGAAGGATCCAAGGAACATCGTCTTTCGGGCGCGAGCACCGATGGAGTCAATCCGTTTGGCAGCCGAGAAGCACACATAGCACCTGGCCTGTGTTTGTGTGGATGTACAACCTTCCCCCGGTTGTGCATGAAGAGGAAGTACATTCACATGAGTATGCTAATTGAAGGGCCGAAACAACCAGGAACGACATCAATCATGTCTGGGGCTGCTGAAAGAGGAGCTTGACACGCTGTGGAAAACGCCACCAATACGTGGGACGCCGCAGAAAGAATATTTCCCTATGAGAGCCGCACTACTCACGACGGTGCACGACTATCTCGATTACGGATATCTCGCAAGGCAGGTAGTCCACGGATTTTCCGGATGCGTAAGGTGCATGGATGACACAACGATCGCCAGCTAGATAGAGATCCCGGTCTTGAAAACCGTGTTCATGGGACATCGAAGGTGGCTTCACGACGATGACCCGTGGAGGAAACGCAAGGATCTGTTCGATGATGAAACCGAACCCAAACGCGCCTGTACGAGGAGCGGCGAGGAAATAGACAAGCTGTTGAAAAATTGGAAAGACTGCCACCGCCGGAAAGAAGCAAAAGGCGCAGAGCCGGAAAGAAGCGAAGGCGCCAGAGCTGCTGAAGGTATGGAAAACGAGGTCTGTTTTCGGGACTTGCCGATCGAAGATCCACCGTGTGCCTCACAGCCTTGATGTCATGCATATCACGAAGAACGTGTGCGAGAGTCTGCTTGGTACCCTTCTCAACATGCCAGAGAGGACCAAAGATGGGCCGAAAGCAAGGGCAGACTTGAAATCAATGGGCATCAGGCAGGAGCTTCACGCTAATGATGATGATGATGATGATGAGGCGAAGCAGACACGATGAAGTCGTCGCAAAGGCAAAAAGGCCAAGAAGACCGGAAATGACTACCTCCCGCGTGCTTCACTCTAAGTCGAGGAGATCGAGCAGTTTTCACCTGCCTCCTAGGAGTAAAACTTCCTTACGGTTACGCTGGGAAGATAAGCGAGATACCTAGACCCAGCCGAAGCGAAGTTCGATGGGATGAAGTCTCACGACCGTCACATGTCGATGACGCAGATACTTCCGGTTGCAATCCAGGTGGGATCATGGACGCGCACGTCCGTGAAACGCTATTTGGCCTATGCAACTTTTTCGACGTCATCTCTCGAAAGTCGATTGGCGTGAGGCAACTCAGAAGGCTATAGGAAGAGATCGTGGTGATACTATCCGAGCTTGAGATGTACTTCCCGCCCACATTCTTCGACGTTATGGTGCATCTGCTGGTCCATATAGTGGAGGATATCATCCAACTTGGGCCGACGTTCCTGCACAGCATGATGCCGTTCGAAAGGATGAATGGTGTCATCAAAGGATACGTTCGCAACATGTCTCGCCCAGAGGGAAGTATAGCCGGGGCTTTTCGATCAAGAGTGCATCTCCCTCGCACTAATTATCTAGGCATTGAGAACCCGTTGGTCTGCCCGTCAACAGCACCTCGGCAGGCTCGCTGGATGGGGTCACCGTGAGGGTCGCCGCGAAATGCATGTCGACTTAAAGGGTCGACTCGCCGACTTTGAAAGAGCAAACCTAGTCGCGCTACAACACATAGACGTGGTCGATCCTTGGGTGGTAGAGCACAAAACCTTTATTAAGAAGACGCACAATGACCGACGCCAACAGAGGACAGACGGAGATATAATCAAAGAGCACAACTCATGTTTCACGCGTTGGTTCAAGGAGAAGCTTCTGTCGTACCCTTTACATGAGGATTCTTCCGCGGAAGAACAACTCATATTCGCCTTGTCACAAGGCGCCGAGCACAACCTGATGACCTATGAGGCGTACGATATCAACGGCTACACATTCTACACCGAGGTCAAGGACATGAAGAGCGATGGTTATCAGAACTCCGGGGTAACGATGGAATCCTACACCGGTAATGACAAGGACAGATACTACGGAAGGATCGAGGAGATCTGGGAGCTGAGCTACGCTGGAGAGAAGGTCCCGATGTTCCGTGTCGATGGATGAAGAGCGCCCTAAAAGAAGACCGGTATTTCACCACCATGGTTATACCCGGCCAAATCCAAGATCATGGGCGCAAACGTCACCGCGAAAAATGAGCCATGGGTACGGCTTCTCAAGTTGACCAATGCTTTTTCATTACCGACCGTCAAAGCCCGATCGTGTTGTCGTGAGGAGAGGCAAAGGAAGATCATCGGAATGGATGGAGTAGCCAATGAGCAAGACTTCGACAAGTACGGCGACCCGAGGATCGAACATGACGACGATGATGAAGTAGTAGCATACACCACAAGAAGAAGCAGGACCACCCTACCTAAAGGACGCCTGTTCCACAGAAGAACTCCATTTGCGAAAAAGAAGGGCAAGAAGATTGTCAACAGATAGCTAGCTAAGATCGATTGTATTTAAATCGTAGCCTTCATTTCTCGATTGTATTTCATGGGCACTTTTTGAACTATCATGAATATTTTTAAATTTCATGGACACTCGATCTCGATCCCCTCCATCTCGATCGCTATCCCACCTCGCCAGATCCGGTCCCCTCGCCCGAGCACCCCAGTCCACCGGCCGCCGCCGACCCCCGCACCTCGATTCCCTACTCAACCGCCGCCGACCCCCGCACCCTCCCTACTCAACGCCGCCCGACCCCGCACCCCCGCACCTCCCCGCTCCACCGGCATTACTGTTTGATGATATTTTTTAAAAATTATTACTGTCTTATAAAAAATAGTACTGTTATGATTTAAACAAGTTTGAACATATTTAAACACAAATAAGTATCAAACAACATTTTAAATGCATAAAAAAATTGTGGAGCACAGGAATCAACCCAGACCTCTGGTGTGAGAACTGGCTCTGACCACCAAGCTAGTAGAGGAACTTGATGTGGATCAGGTCGGTGGAAGATAACCTGTTGGCTCGAGCAGAAATAAAAAAAAAAATACTAATGGCGCACCAGGCGAGGTGCACCATTAGTATGGATGTACTTATGGCGACCGAGGTGTGGTGCACCATTAGTATTGTGCCGCCCCATCCATACTTCCTCCCCGCCCAAACCTATCCCTCTCTCCCTCGCCTCGCCTCGATCCCTTCCCCTCCTCTCCCGGCCGCTGCCCGCCGCCTCGACGCCGCCCGACGCCGCCTCGACGCCTCGGCCGCCTCGACCTGAGCGCCGCCTCGGCGCCGCCTCGTCGCCCGGCCTCCATGCAGATTCACCGTCCCGGATCTCCGCCCCGCACGCTCGACTGCCGCCTCGGCCGACGACCTCGTCAAGGTACCATCCCGATCTTGCCCCCACCCTCTTCTTGCCCCCAGCCTGATCCGCCTCCGCCGCAGTCCAACATCTTCATCAAGGCGTCTCGCACAAGATCCGCCGGCAGATCGAGGACTGAGCGCGCCGGAGGGGTTGAGCCCAGCATTTCACCCTCGACGTCGCGCCCCTCCCGACAGCTACCTCACCAGTCCCTCCTTCGCCTGTGCCTGTGTGCTGCTTACATTCCTCATCGCCCACCAGCTCTTGCTTGCTCTTGTATTAGCTAGGCTAGGTTGCTCTTGTATTAGCTAGGCTAGGTTGCTCTTTGAAGATTTTGGAACAATGGCAGCAACTTAACACTGCATTAGCTAGGCTAGCTTGCTACTGTATTTCGGACAGTGTTGCTTAGCAGTTACATTTGGTCCTCAGCTCTGAATTGGTAGATTTTGGATGTAGCTTACTTTAGCAACACACTGTTTGTCTTGGTCTGTTTGGTTCCGGCTAACTACCTGTTTGTGCAGCTAGTTTCTGAAGGAAATATGCCCTAGAGGCAATAATAAAGTTATTATTTATTTCCTTATATCATGATAAATGTTTATTATTCATGCTAGAATTGTATTAACCGGAAACATAATACATGTGTGAATACATAGACAAACAGAGTGTCACTAGTATGCCTCTACTTGACTAGCTCGTTGATCGAAGATGGTTATGTTTCCTAACCATACACATGAGTTGTCATTTGATTAACGGGGTCACATCATTAGGAGAATGATCTGATTGACATGACCCATTCCGTTAGCCTAGCACTTGATCGCTTAGTATGTTGCTATTGCTTTCTTCATGACTTATACATGTTCCTCGTAACTATGAGATTATGCAACTCCCGTTTACGGAGGAACACTTTGGTACTACCAAACGTCACAACGAATCGGGTGATTATAAAGGAGTACTACAGGTGTCTCCAAAGGTACATGTTGGGTTGGCGTATTTCGAGATTAGGTTTTGTCACTCCGATTGTCGGAGAGGTATCTCTGGGCCTTCTCGGTAATACACATCACATAAGCCTTGCAAGCATTGCAACTAATGAGTTAGTTGTGAGATGATGTATTACGGAACGAGTAAAGAGACTTACCGGTAACGAGATTGAACTAGGTATTGGATACCGACGATCGAATCTCGGGTAAGTAACATACCGATGACAAAGGGAACAACGTATGTTGTTATGCGGTTTGACCGATAAAGATCTTCGTAGAATATGTAGGAGCCAATATGGGCATCCAGGTTCCGCTATTGGTTATTGACCGAGAATAGTTCTAGGTCATGTCTACATAGTTCTCGAACCCGTAGGGTCCGCACGCTTAAGGATTCGATGGCAGTTTTATTATGAGTTTATGAGTTTTGATGTACCGAAGGAGTTCGGAGTCCCGGATGAGATCGGGGACATGACGAGGAGTCTCGAAATGGTCGAGACGTAAAGATCGATATATTGGACGACTATATTCGGAGTTCGGAAAGGTTCCGAATGATTCGGGTATTTTTCGGAGTACCGGAGAGTTACGGAATTCGCCGGGAGAAGTATTGGGCCTTATTGGGCCCTGCGGAAAGAGAGAGGGCTGCCTAGGGCAGGCGCGCGCTTTCATGCCCTAGTCCGAATTGGACTAGGGAGAGGGGCCGCACCCCTTGCATCCTTCCCTTCTCTCTTCCCCTTACTTGTCTCCTACTCCTAATACATGGAAGGACTGAAGGAAATATGCCCTAGAGGCAATAATAAAGTTATTATTTATTTCCTTATATCATGATAAATGTTTATT
The DNA here is from genome assembly GCA_021605205.1 of Aegilops longissima. Classification (NCBI taxonomy): domain Eukaryota; kingdom Viridiplantae; phylum Streptophyta; class Magnoliopsida; order Poales; family Poaceae; genus Aegilops; species Aegilops longissima. The sequence goes on along the minus strand of CM038681.1, from coordinate 175,381,930 downwards.
ATTCATGCTAGAATTGTATTAACCGGAAACATAATACATGTGTGAATACATAGACAAACATAGTGTCACTAGTGTGCCTCTACTTGACTAGCTCGTTGAATCAAAGATGGTTAAGTTTCCTAGCCATAGACATGAGTTGTCATTTGATTAACGGGATCACATCATTAGAAGAATGATGTGATTGACATGACCCATTCTGTTAGCCTAGCACTTGATCGCTTAGTATGCTGCTATTGCTTTCTTCATGACTTATACATGTTCCCGTAACTATGAGATTATGCAACTCCGCCACGGAGGAACACTTTGGTGCTACCAAACGTCACAACGTAATCGGGTGATTATAAAGGAGTACTACAGGTGTCTCCAAAGGTACATGTTGGGTTGGCGAAGTTTGAACATATTTAAACACAAATAAGTATCAAACAACATTTTAAATGCATAAAAAAATTGTGGAGCACAGGAATCGAACCCGGGACCTCTGGTGTGAAGCGGCTGCTGACAGTCAAGCTAGTAGAGGAACTTGATGTGGATCAGGTCGGGTGGAAGATAACTGTTGGCTCGGCAGAAATCAAAAAAAAATACTAATGGCGCACCCAGGCGAGGTGCACCGGTTAGTATGGATACTGTATAGCGCACCGAGGTGTGGTGCACCATTAGTATTGTGCCGCCCCATCCATACTTCCTCCCGGCCCAAACCTATCCCTCTCTCTACCTCGCCTCGCCCTCGATCCCTTCCCTCTCTCTCCCAGCCGCTGCCCCGCCGCCTCGGCGCCTTGCAGCGCCCGCCTCGGCGCCTCGGCGCCGCCTCGGCAGCCCAGCGCCGCCTCGGCGCCGCCTCGTCGCCCGGCCTCCGTTGCCTGATTCACCGTCCGGGATCTCCGCCCGGCACGCTCGACTCCTGCTGCGCCCTCAGCCGGCGACCTCGTCAAGTACCATCCCGATCTTGCCCCACCCTCTTCTTGCCCCCAGCTTTGATCCGCCCTCTTGCGCAGTCCAACATCTTCATCAAGGCGTCTACGCGCACAAGATCCGCGGCGGATCGAGGACTGGGCTGGCGCCCGGAGGGATTGAGCCAGCACCCTACCGTCGGCGGGGTTGAGCCTTTGTACGCACCCTCACCGTCTTGTATTAGCGGCTAGGGCGTCCCCAATAGCAGCAACTTAACACCTTAGCTAGGTCCCTCCTTATTTGGTCCTCAGCTCTGGATTGCTTACTTTGGCCATAACAGTGTCTTGATGTTTTGGCGATTAACATTCCTCATCGCAATAATAAAGTTATTATTTATTTCCTTATATCATGATAAATGCTCTTGCTTGAGCCTACATTGTATTAGCTAGGCTAGGTTGCTACACTTGTATTAGCTAGGCTGACATGGTTGCTCTATTGTTTTCGAGATTAGGTTTTGTCACTCCGATTGTCGAAGAGGTATCTCTGGGCCCTCTCGGTAATGCACATCATATAAGCCTTGCAAGCATTGCAACTAATAAGTTAGTTGCGTAGATGATGAATTACGGAACGAGTAAAGAGACTTGCCAGTAACGAGATTGAACTAGGTATTGGATACCGACGATCAAATCTTGGGCAAGTAACATACCGATGACAAAGGGAACAACGTATGTTGTTATGCGGTTTGACCGATAAAGATCTTCGTAGAATATGTAGGAGCCAATATGAGCATCCAGGTTCCGCTATTGGTTATTGACCAAGAATAGTTCTAGGTCATGTCTACATAGTTCTCGAACCCGTAGGGTCCGCACGCTTAAGGATTCGATGACAGTTTTATTATGAGTTTATGAGTTTTGATGTACCGAAGGAGTTCGGAGTCCCGGATGAGATCGGGGACATGACGAGGAGTCTCGAAATGGTCGAGACGTAAAGATCGATATATTGGACGACTATATTCGGAGTTCGGAAAGGTTCCGAATGATTCGGGTATTTTTCGGAGTACCGGAGAATTACGGGAATTCGCCGGAGAGTTACGGGAATTCGGGTATTTAAAGTCAAAGAATAATTGTTGGTCTGTTTAAATGAATAAAACCTTCGATGGTCATACACCCAATGAAAATAGTTTATTGGATCTCGATCGTAGTGATACGCATATTCATAATATTGAAACCAAAAGATGTAAAGTTAATAATGATAGTGCAATTTATTTTTGGCACTGCCGTTTGGGGTCATATCGGTGTAAAGCGCATGAAGAAACTCCATAATGATGGATTTTCGAAATCACTTGGTTATGAATCATTTGATGCTTGCGAAACGTGCCGTTTGGGCAAGATGACTAAAACTCCGTTCTCCGGAACAATGGAACAAGCTACTGACTTATTGGAAATAATACATACCGATGTATGCGATCCAATGAGTGTTGATGCTCGTGGCAAGTATCGTTATTTTCTGACCTTCACAAGATGATTTGAGCAGATATGGGTATATCTACTTGATGAAACATAAGTCTGAAATAGTTGAAAGGTTCAAAGAATTTCAGAGTGAAGTGGAAAATCATCGTAACAAGAAAATAAAGTTTCTGCGATCTGATCGTGGAGATGAATATTTGAGTTACGAGTTTGGTCTTCAATTAAAAGAAAGTGGAATAGTTCACAGCTCACGCCACATGGAACACCACAACATAATGGTGTGTCCGAACGTCGTACCCGCGCTTTATTGGATATGGTGCGATCTATGATGTATCTTACCGATTTACCACTATCGTTTTGGGGTTATGCATTAGAGACAGCTGCATTCACGTTTAATAGGGCACCATCTAAATCCGTTGAGATGACACCGTATGAACTATGGTTTAGCAGTAAACCTAAGCTGTCGTTTCTTAAAGCTTGGAGTTGCGATGCTTATATGAAAAGGTTTCAACCTGATAAGCTCGAACCCAAATCGGAAAAGTGCGTCTTCATAGAATACCCAAAGGTAACTATTGGGTACACCTTCTATCACAGATCCGAAAGCAAGATATTTGTTGCTAAGATGGATCCTTTCTAGAGAAGAAGTTTCTCTCGAAAGAAGTGAGTGGGAGGAAAGTAGAACTTGATGAGGTAATTGTACCTTCTCCCTTATTGGAGAGTAGTTCATCACAGAAATCAGTTCAAGTGATTCCTACACCAATTAGTGAGGAAGTTAATGATGATGATCATGAAACTTCAGATCAAGTTGCTACCAAACCTCGTAGGTCTTCCAGAGTAAGATCCGCACCAAAGTGGTACGGTAATCCTATTCTAGAAGTCATGTTACTAGACCATGATGAACCTACGAACTATGAGGAAGCGATGATGAGCCCAGATTCCGCGAAATGGCTTGAGGCCATGAAATCTGAGATAGGCTCCATGTATGAGAACAAAGTATGGACTTTGATTGACTTGCTCTATGATCAGCAAGCCATGTTGAATAAATGGATCTTCAAGAGGAAGATGGACACTGATAGTAGTGTTACTATCTACAAAGCTCGACTTGTTGCAAAAGGTTTTCGACAAGTTCAAGGTGTTGAATACGATGAAATTTTCTCACTCGTAACGATGCTTAAAGTCTATCCGAATCATGTTAGCAATTGCCACATTTTATGAAACTGGCAAATGGATGTCAAAACTGCATTCCTTAATGGATTTATTAAAGAAGAGTTGCATATGATGCAACCAGAAGGTTTTGTCAATCCTAAAGATGCTAACAAAATGTGCAAGCTCCAGCTATCCATCTATGGACTGGTGCAAGCATCTCAGAGTTGGAATATATGCTTGATGATTTGATCAAAGCATATGGTTTTATACAGACTTTTGGAGAAGCCTGTATTTACAAGAAAGTGAGTGGGAGCACTACAGCATTTCTGATAAGTATATGTGAATGACATATTGTTGATCGGAAATAATGTAGAATTATTCTGCAAAGCATAAAGGAGTGTTTGAAAGGAGTTTTTTTTCAAAGAAGGACCTCGGTGAAGCTGCTTACATATTAAGCATCAAGATCTATAGAGATAGATCAAGACGCTTGATATGTTTTTCAATGAATACATACCTTGACAAGATTTTGAAGTAGTTCAAAATGGAACAGATCAAAGAAAGAGTTCTTGCCTGTGTTGCAAAGGTGTGAAATTGAGTAAGACTCAAATCCCGACCACGGCAGTAAAATAGAAAAGAGAATGAAAGTCATTCCCTATGCCTCGTCATAGGTTCTATAAAGTATGCTATGCTATGTACTGACCTATTGTATACCTTGCTCTGAATTTGGCAAGGAGTACAATGGTGATCTAGGAGTAGATCATGGACATTGGTCAAGAACATCCTTAGTGAGGACTAAGGAAATATTTCTCGATTATGGAGGTGATAAAAGGCCCGTCAGAAAGAGTTACATCGATGCAAGCATTTTACACTAATCCAGATGACTCTAAGTCTCAATCTGGATACATATTGAAAGTGGGAGCAATTAGCTAGAGTAGCTCCGTGCAGAGCATTGTAGACATAGAATATTTGCAAAATAGATACGGCTCTAAATGTAACAGACCCGTTGACTAAGCTTCTCTCACGAGCAAAACATGATCATACCTTAGTACTCTTTGGGTGTTAATCACATAGCGATGTGAACTAGATTATTGACTCTAGTAAACCCTTTGGGTGTTGGTCACATGACGATGTGAACTATGGGTGTTAATCACATACAGATGTGAATATTAGTGTTGAATCACATGATGATGTGAACTAGATTATTGACTCTAGTGCAAGTGGGAGACTGAAGGAAATATGCCCTAGAGGCAATAATAAAGTTATTATTTATTTCCTTATATCATGATAAATGTTTATTATTCATGCTAGAATTGTATTAACCGGAAACATAATACATGTGTGAATACATAGACAAACATAGTGTCACTAGTGTGCCTCTACTTGACTAGCTCGTTGAATCAAAGATGGTTAAGTTTCCTAGCCATAGACATGAGTTGTCATTTGATTAACGGGATCACATCATTAGAAGAATGATGTGATTGACATGACCCATCTCGTTAGCCTAGCACTTGATCGCTTAGTATGCTGCTATTGCTTTCTTCATGACTTATACATGTTCCTGTAACTATGAGATTATGCAACTCCCGTTTACGGAGGAACACTTTGGTGCTACCAAACGTCACAACGAATCTGGGTGATTATAAAGGAGTACTACAGGTGTCTCCAAAGGTACATGTTGGGTTGGCGTATTTCGAGATTAGGTTTTGTCACTCCGATTGTCGAAGAGGTATCTCTGGGCCCTCTCGGTAATGCACATCATATAAGCCTTGCAAGCATTGCAACTAATAAGTTAGTTGCGAGATGATGTATTACGGAACGAGTAAAGAGACTTGCCGGTAACGAGATTGAACTAGGTATTGGATACCGACGATCAAATCTTGGGCAAGTAACATACCGATGACAAAGGGAACAACGTATGTTGTTATGCGGTTTGACCGATAAAGATCTTCGTAGAATATGTAGGAGCCAATATGAGCATCCAGGTTCCGCTATTGGTTATTGACCAAGAATAGTTCTAGGTCATGTCTACATAGTTCTCGAACCCGTAGGGTCAGCACGCTTAAGGTTTCGATGACAGTTATATTATGAGTTTATGAGTTTTGATGTACCGAAGGAGTTCGGAGTCCCGGATGAGATCGGGGACATGACGAGGAGTCTCGAAATGGTCGAGACGTAAAGATCGATATATTGACGACTATATTCGGAGTTCGGAAGGTTCCGAGTGATTCGGTATTTTTCGAGTACCGGGAGTTACGGGAATACGGGAAGAGTATTGGGCCTTAATGGGCCTTAGTGGGAAGGAGCCGGGAGGTGGCGCGCCCCTCCCAAGCCCAGTCCGAATTGGACAAGGGGTTTGGGCGCAGCCCCTCTCCTTCCTTCTCCACTTCCCCTTTCCCCTTCTCCTAGTTGGACTAGGAAAGAAGGAGTCCTACTCCGGTGGGAGTAGGACTCCCCTGGCGCCTCCTCTAGGGCCGGCCTCCTCCTCCCTCCCTCCTTTATATATACGGGGCAGGGGGGCACCACAGACACAAGTTGATCTACGGATCGTTCCTTAGCCGTGCGGTGCCCCCTCCACCATATTCCACTTCGGTCATATCGTCAGCAGAGCTTAGGCGAAGCCCTGCGCCGGAGAAGTCATATCGTCATGAGCTTAGGCGAAGCCCTGCGTCGGTGGAGCATCATCATCGCCACCACGCCGTCGTCTTGACGGAACTCATCCCGACACTTTGCTGGATCGGAGTCCGGGGATCGTCATCAAGCTGAACGTGTGCAGAACTCGGAGGTGCCGTACGTTCGGTGCTTGGATCGGTCGAATCGTGAAGACGTACGACTACATCAACCGCGTTGTTATAACGCTTCCGCTTTCGGTCTACGAGGGTACGTGGACGGACACTCTCCCCTCTCGTTGCTATGCCATCACCATGGTCTTGCGTGTTCGTAGGAAATTTTTTGAAATTACTACGTTCCCCAACAAGGACTCCTAGTTGGACTAGGAAAAGGGGAATCCTACTCCCGGTGGGAGTAGGACTCCCCATGGCGCGCCCCTACTAGGGCCGGCCTCCTCCTCCCTCCCTCCTTTATATACGGGGGCAGGGGGCACCCCATGGACACACAAGTTGATCTACGGATCGTTCCTTAGCCGTGTGCGGTGCCCCCCTCCACCATATTCCACTTCGGTCATATCGTCGCGGAGCTTAGGCGAAGCCCTGCGCCGGAGAATTCATATCGTCGCGGAGCTTAGGTGAAGCCCTACGTCGGTGGAACATCATCATCGTCACCACGCCATCGTGCTGACGGAACTCATCCCCGACACTTTGCTGGATCGGAGTCCGGGGATCGTCATCGAGCTGAACGTGTGCAGAACTCGGAGGTGCCGTACGTTCGGTGCTTGGATCGGTCGGATCGTGAAGACGTACGACTACATCAACCGCGTTGTTATAACGCTTCCGCTTACGGTCTACGAGGGTACGTGGACATACACTCTCCCCTCTCGTTGCAATGCCATCACCATGATCTTGTGTGTGCGTAGGAAATTTTTTGAAATTACTACGTTCCCCAACAGTGGTATCAGAGCCTAGTTTTTTATGGTTTGATGTTTTGCATGAGTAGAACACAAGTGAGTTGTGGGCGATACAAGTCATACTGCCTACCAGCATGTCATACTTTGGTTCAGCGGTATTGTGAGATGAAGCGGCCGGACCGACATTACGCCAGACGCTTACGCGAGACTGGTTTCACCGCTACGAGCACTCGTGCTTAAAGGTGGCTGGCGGTGTCTGTCTCTCTCACTTTAGTTGAACTGAGTGTGGCTACGCCCGGTCCTTGAGAAGGTTAAAACGGAGTCTATTTGACAAATTATCGTTGTGGTCTTGATGCGAGGTGAGATTGGTTCTTGCTTAAGCCCGTAGCAGCCACGTAAAATTTGCAACAACAAAGTAGAGGACGCCTAACTTGTTTTTGCAGGGCATGTTGTGATGTGATATGGTCAAGACGTGATGCTATATTTTATTGTATGAGATGATCATGTTTTGTAACGAAGTTATCGGCAACTGGCTGGAGCCATATGGTTGTCGCTTTATTGTATGAAATGCAACGCATGTAATTGCTTTACTTTATCACTAAGCGGTAGCGATAGTCGAGAAGCAATAGATGGCGAAACGACAACGATGCTACGATGGAGATCAAGGTGTCGCGCGGTGACGATGGTGATCACGACGGTGCTTGGAGATGGAGATCACAAGCACAAGATGATGATGGCCATATCATATCACTTATATTGATTGCATGTGATGTTTATCCTTTATGCATCTTATTTTGCTTTGATTGACGGTAGCATTTTAAGATGATCTCTCACTAAAATTATCAAGTAGTGTTCTCCCTGAGTATGCACCGTTGCCAAAGTTCGTCGTGCGAGACACCACGTGATGATCGGGTGTGATAAGCTCTCACGTCCATCTACAACGGGTGCAAGCCAGTTTGCACACGCAGAATACTCAGGTTATACTTGACGAGCCTAGCATATGCAGATATGGCCTCGGAACACGGAGACCGAAAGGTCGAGCGTGAATCATATAGTAGATATGATCAACATAAGATGTTCACCATTGAAAACTACTCCATCTCACGTGATGATCGGTTATGGTTTAGTTGATTTGGATCACGTGATCACTTAGATGACTAGAGAAATGTCATCTAAGTGGGAGTTCTTAAGTAATATGATTAATTGAACTTAAATTTATCATGAACTTAGTCCTAGTAGTATTTTGCAAATTATGTTGTAGATCAATAGCTCGCGTTGTTGCTTCCCTATGCTTTTATATGTTTGTTTTGATATGTTCCTAGAGAAAATTATGTTGAAAATGTTAGTAGCAATGATGCGGATTGGATCCGTGATCCGAGGTTTATCCTCATTGCTGCACGTAAGAATTATGTCCTTAATGCACCGCTAGGTGACAGACCTATTGCAGGAGCAAATGCGACGTTATGAACGTTTGGCTAGCTCAATATGATGACTACTTGATAGTTTAGTGCACCATACTTAACGGCTTAGAATCGGGACTTCAAAGACGTTTTGAACGTCATGGACCATATGAGATGTTCCAGAGTTGAAGTTAATATTTCAAGCAAATACCGAGTTGAGAGATATGAAGTTTCCAACAAGTTCTATAGCTAAAAGATGGAGGAGAATCGCTCAACTAGTGAGCATGTGCTCAGATTGTCAGGTACTTCAATCGCTTGAATCAAGTGGGAGTTAATCTTCCGAGATAAGATAGTGATTGACAGAATTCTCTAGTCACCATCACTAAGTTACTAGAACTTCGTGATGAACTATAGTATGCAAGGGATGACGAAAACGATTCCCGAGCTCTTCGTGATGTTGAAATCGACGAAGGTAGAAATCGAGAAAGAGCATCAAGTGTTGATGATTGACAAGACCACTAGTTTCAAGAAAAGGGCAAAGGAAAGAAAGGGAATTTCAAGAAGAATGACAAGCAAGTTGTCACTCCCATGAAGAAACCCAAAGCTGAACCAAAGCCTGAAACTGAGTGCTTACACTGCATAGGAAATGGTCTTTGAAGCGGAAATACCCCAAATATTTGGTGGATAAGAAGGATGGCAAAGTGAACAAGAGTATATTTGATATACAGGTTATTGATGTGTGCCTTACTAGTGTTTATAGTATCCCCGAGTATTTGATACTTGTTCGGTTACTAAGATTAGTAACTCAAACAGGAGTTTCTGAATAAACAGAGACTAGTTGAAGGGAAGTGAAGATGAGTGTTGGAAGTAGTTCCAAGATTGATATGATCATCATCGCACACTCCCTATACTTTCGGGATTAGTGTTAAACCTAAATAAATGTTATTTGGTGTTTGCGTTGAGCATGAATATGATTTGATCATGTTTATTGCAAAACGGTTATTCATTTAAAGTCAAAGAATAATTGTTGTTCTGTTTAAATGAATAAAACCTTCGATGGTCATACACCCAATGAAAATAGTTTTCAAAACGGTTATTCGTTTAAAGTCAAAGAATAATTGTTGTTCTGTTTAAATGAATAAAACCTTCAATGGTCATACACCCAATAAAAATAGTTTGTTGGATCTCGATCGTAGTGATACACATATTCATAATATTGATGCCAAAAGATGCAAAGTTAATAATGATAGTGCAACTTATTTGTGGCACCGCCGTTTGGGTCATATCGATGTGTAAACGCATGAAGAAACTCCATCTTGATGGACTTTTGGAATCACTTGATTATGAATCACTTGATACTTGCGAACCGTGCCGTTTGGGCAAGATGACTAAAACTCCGTTCTCCGAACAATGGAACAAGCTCTTGACTTATTGGAAATAATACATACCGATGTATGCGATCCAATGAGTGTTGATGCTCGTGGCAAGTATCGTTATTTTTCGACCTTCACAAGATGATTTGAGCAGATATGGGTATATCTACTTGATGAAACATAAGTCTGAAATAGTTGAAAGGTTCAAAGAATTTCAGAGTGAAGTGGAAAATCATCGTAACAAGAAAATAAAGTTTCTGCGATCTGATCGTGAGATGAATATTTGAGTTACTGAGTTTGGTCTTCAATTAAAACAAAGTGGAATAGTTTCACAGCTCACGCCACATGGAACACCACAACATAATGGTGTGTCCGAACGTCAGAACCGCACTTTATTGGATATGGTGCAATCTATGATGTATCTTACCGATTTACCACTATCGTTTTGGGTTATGCATTAGAGACAGCTGCATTCACGTTTAATAGGGCACCATCTAAATCTGTTGAGATGACACCGTATGAACTATGGTTTAGCAAATAAACCTAAGTCGTCGTTTCTTAAAGTTTGAGTTGTGATGCTTATGTGAAAAGTTTTCACCGATAAGCTCGAACCCAAATCGGAGAAGTGCGTCTTCATAGAATACCCAAAAGAAACTGTTGGGTACACCTTCTATCACAGATCTAAAGGCAAAACATTCGTTGTTAAAATGGATCCTTTCTAGAGAAGGAGTTTCTCTCGAAAGAAGTGAGTGGGAGGAAAGTAGAAACTTGATGAGGTAATTGTACCTTCTCCCTTATTGGAAAGTAGTTCATCACGTAAATCAGTTCGAGTGATTCCTACACCAATTAGTAAGGAAGTTAATGATGATGATCATGAAACTTCAGATCAAGTTGGTACCAAACCTCGTGAGGTCTTCCAGAGTAAGATCCGCACTGTGAGTGGTACGGTAATCATGTTCTAGAAGTCATGTTACTAGACCATGATGAACCTACGAACTATGAGGAAGCGATGATGAGCCCAGATTCGCGAAATGGCTTGAGGCCATAAAATCTGAGATAGGATCCATGTATGAGAACAAAGTATGGACTTTGATTGACTTGCTCGATGATCGCAAGCCATGTAGATAAATGGATCTTCAAGAGGAAGACGGACACGATAGTGGTGTTACTATCTACATAGCTCGACTTGTCACAAAAAGGTTTTCGACAAGTTCAAGGTGTTGACTACAATGAGATTTTCTCAAGCTGTAGCGATGCTTAAGTCTGTCCGAATCATGTTAGCAATTGCCACATTTTATGAAATCGGCAAATGGATGTCAAAACTACATTCTTTAATGAATTTATTAAAGAAGAGTTGTATATGATGCAACCAGAAGGTTTTGTCAATCCTAAAGGAGCTAACAAAATGTGCAAGCTTCAGCGATCCATCTATGGACTGGTGCAAGCATCTTGGAGTTGGAATAAACGCTTTGATAGTGTGATCAAAGCATATGGTTTTATACAGACTTTTGGAGAAGCTCTGTATTTACAAGAAAGTGAGTGGGAGCACTACAACATTTTCGATAAGTATATGTGAATGACATATTGTTGATCGGAAATAATGTAGAATTATTCTGCAAAGCATAAAGGAGTATTTGAAAGGAGTTTTTCAAAGAAAGACCTCGGTGAAGCTGCTTACATATTGAGCATCAAGATCTATAGAGATAGATCAAGACGCTTGATAAGTTTTTCAATGAATACATACCTTGACAAGATTTTGAAGTAGTTCAAAATGGAACAGTCAAAGAAAGAGTTCTTGCCTGTGTTACAAGGTGTGAGATTGAGTAAGACTCAAAACCCGACCACGGCAGAAGATAGAAAGAGAATGAAAGTCATTCCCTATGCATCAGCCATAGGTTCTATAAAGTATGTCATGTTGTGTACTGATCTATTGCATACCCTACCACTAAGCTTGGCAAGGAGTGCAATAGTGATCTAGGAGTAGATCAATGGACAGCGGTCAAAATTATCCTTAGTAGAATAAGGATATGTTTCTCGATTATGGAAGTGAAAAAGGTTCATCGTAAAGGGTTACGTCGATGCAAGTTTTAACACTAATCTAGATGACTCGAGTCTCAATCTGGATACATATTGAAAGTGGGAGCAATTAGCTAGAGTAGCTCCGTGCGAGCATTGTAGACATAGAAATTTGCAAAATACTTACGGCTCTGAATGTGATGAGACCCGTTGACTAAAATTATCTCACAAGCAAAACATGATCACACCTTAGTACTCTTTGGGTGTTAATCACATGGCGATGTGAACTAGATTCTGACTCTAGTAAACCCTTTGGGTGTTGGTCACATGTCGATGTGAACTATGGGTGTTAACCACATATAGATGTGAACTATTGATGTTAAATCACATGGCGATGTGAACTAGATTATTGACTCTAGTGCAAGTGGGAGATCAAGGAAATATGCCCTAGAGGCAATAATAAAGTTATTATTTATTTCCTTATATCATGATAAATGTTTATTATTCATGCTAGAATTGTATTAACGGAAACATAATACATGTGTGAATACATAGACAAACAGTGTCACTAGTATGCCTCTACTTGACTAGCTCGTTGATCAAGATGGTTATGTTTCCTAACCATAGACATGAGTTGTCATTTGATTAACGGGTCACATCATTAGGAGAATGATCTGATTGACATGACCCATTCCGTTAGCCTAGCACTTGATCGTTTAATATGTTGCTATTGCTTTCTTCATGACTTATACATGTTCCTGTAACTATGAGATTATGCAACTCCGTTTACGGAGGAACACTTTGGTACTACCAAACGTCACAACGAATCGGGTGATTATAAAGGAGTACTACAGGTGTCTCCAAAGGTACATGTTGGGTTGGCGTATTTGAGATTAGGTTTTGTCACTCCGATTGTCGGAGAGGTATCTCTGGGCCTTCTCGGTAATACACATCACATAAGCCTTGCAAGCATTGCAACTAATGAGTTAGTTGTGAGATGATGTATTACGGAACGAGTAAAGAGACTTACCGTAGCTAGATTGAACTAGGTATTGGATACCGACGATCGAATCTCGGGTAAGTAACATACCGATGACAAAGGAACAACGTATGTTGTTATGCGGTTTGACCGATAAAGATCTTCGTAGAATATGTAGGAGCCAATATGGGCATCCAGGTTCCGCTATTGGTTATTGACCGAGAATAGTTCTAGGTCATGTCTACATAGTTCTCGAACCCGTAGGGTCCGCACGCTAAGGTTCGATGGCGGTTTTATTATGAGTTTATGAGTTTTGATGTACCGAAGGAGTTCGGAGTCCCGGATGAGATCGGGGACATGACGAGGAGTCTCGAAATGGTCGAGGCGTAAAGATCGATATATTGGACGACTATATTCGGAGTTCGGAAAGGTTCGAATGATTCAGGTATTTTTGAGTACTGGGAGAGTTACGGGAATTCGCCGGGAGAAGTATTGGGCCTTATTGGGCCTGCGGGAAAGAGAGAGGGCTGCCTAGGGCAGGCGCGCGCCCATGGCCTAGTCCGAATGGACTAGGGAGAGGCCGCACCCTTGCTTCCTTCCTTCTCTCTTCCCTTACTTGTCTCCTACTCCTAATACATGGAAGGACTCCTAGTTGGATGGGAAAGGGGAATCCTACTCCGGTGGGAGTAGGACTCCCCATGGCGCGCCCTACTAGGGCCGGCCTCCTCCTCCCCCTCCTTTATATATGGGGCAGGGGCACCCATGGACACACAAGTTGATCTACGGATCGTTCCTTAGCCGTGTCGGTGCCCCCTCCACCATATTCCACTTCGGTCATATCGTCATGAGCTTAAGCGAAGCCTGCGCGGAGAATTCATATCGTCATGAGCTTAGGTGAAGCCCTGCGTCGGTGGAACATCATCATCGTAACCACGCCGTCGTGCTGACGGAACTCATCCCCGACACTTTGCTGGATCGGAGTCCGGGGATCGTCATCGAGCTGAACGTGTGCAGAACTCGGAGGTGCCGTAAGTTCGGTGCTTGGATCGGTCGGATCGTGAAGACGTACGACTACATCAACCGCGTTGTTATAACGCTTCCGCTTACGGTCTACGAGGGTACGTGGACATACACTCTCCCCTCTCGTTGCAATGCCATCACCATGATCTTGTGTTTGCGTAGGAATTTTTTTGAAATTACTACGTTCCCCAACAGTTTCATGAGTATTTATTTTGTCTTCTGTCCCCTTTTCTGGCACTGAATTACCACATAGTGTTCATTCATGATGCAAACAACATCATGTTGATCTTGGTGCCACAGTTTGTCAGCAAAAGGAATAAATTGTATAATTATAACTGAAATACCGTGTTGATCTTGCCTGCCATTATTTGTCTCCACCCTCATCACAAGTGCAGTCTTGGTTTTATATAGACCTTCACTGAATTCCCCGCACCTCCATGACGCCGCGCTCTCCCTCTCCCTCCGGAGCTCCTCCCGACCACCTCCCGGAGCTCGTTCTCTGCCCACCCAAGGTGAGCATGTGCTTTTTGTTTGCAAATTTGATCTGATCTGATGAGAGAAGAGAGGAGTAGCTTAGTTTTAATTAAATGAAAAGGTTTGGTTAACAGAGAAGAGAAGAGGATGACACAATACTACCAGTTCCAGTACTCCACAGATTTGACATAGTATTTGACTGAATTACTAAATGACCATAAACACAATTTCATCAGAAACTGCCAACATAAACACAGGGAGTACTTGACACAGGGAGCACACATCTGACTGAATTTATACTTATTTTGACAGCAATCTGTATTACTCCTAATTTACTGCTGAAGCTTAGCCTGAATGGTTTGACAGCAATCTGTATCAGCAATCTAATTTAAGGGAAACTTTCCTACACTACTACACTAAACTGCTTGCAAGCACTACTGCTTGCAAGTAAATGCAAGATATTGTACTCCTACAAATAAGTTTCAAGTTATTTTACTACTCCTACTCCGTACAAATAACTACTCCTACAGATTAAATTTCATAACATAGCCAAAAAATATTTTACTGAAAGATTCAAGTTAATTAAAGGAAAATGTTTCATTTTATTCTACTCCTACACTTTACTGAAAAAGAAGAGAGTAAGAGAGGACAAACGGTTCAGATAATTTTAAGTTAACTGAAAGAAATGGTTTTAGTTTATCTTAATTTTACTGAAAGTCTTAAGTTAATTAAAAGAAAAGGTTCAGATTATCTTAATTAACAGAAAATTGCTACAATTAAAAATATATAAATGGTTTAAGTTAATTTTAACAAAGCTTTATATTAACAGTACAAAGTATCACTATCAATTCCATTCTTTAAACAAGTTGTTGCAAGAGAGATAATTCTAAGAAGTCAGAAAATGCCTGAAGATACTGAAAATGCAAGATAACTCCTGAAGTTACTGCACCAAAATTAACACAAGATACTGACAGCAGCAGCCCAAGATTAACACAAGCTACTGACAGTACCTCTATTAATCTCCTTCCCAACTGTAGATCAAACAAGCAGGCCTACTGCATCAAAGCTACTCCAAAATTTGTTCCCAAATTTCCATACCTAGTCTCTCTAGTGGTCTTCTTAATGAGCGGCTATATTATTGTGATAAAGATGGTAGTCCAACTAAATCAAATATGAGACTAAAACAGGAATGGAAACTTGTACGACAACTTAACTGAAGTAGTGATCAAAATACTGAATATGACTGTTATGACTTACACTTGGGGGTATATTGTTTTGACTTACACTTGTTAGCTTTTTTATAAGCAAAAACAATTGTTAGCTTTTTTATAAGCAAAAACAATTGTTAGATTTTATAAGCAAAATGCAGACAAACACTTACTACATACATATGCTCAAGAAACACTTACTAACCAGAAAAGGTTTTGACTTGAAATGTTAATAGCACAGAGAGCACCACAAGTTAAACACCTCAATCTGTTAGTATTTGTCTGCATTTTCTCACATTCTTCTTGTATCTGATCCAGTATTGCTTGTAATAGTGGTTTTTCCAAAATGTTGAATGATACTGCTTGGAGATGCATATATTGTTTCACCTCTTCACATGCCAATGTATTTTCCATGTTGTGATGAAGGCCTTTTTTGCCTTGTCCACCCGAGAGGCCCTTGAGTTTTCGGAATGTCGATTAACTTCCGTTCCAAAGAATTGGTACTCCATATGTCCTATTTTCAGCAAAGGTCATGCTGAAATTTTCCGTGAATTTTAGCATGACTTTGCTAAAATAGGACATATGGGGTACTTGTGACTAATGCATGGGCCGGGGTACTTGTGACTAATGATGAAAGCTTAGGCTTTTAGTGTGCCTCGGCGTCGAAAAACCCTCAATGATAAAAGCTTAGCTTTTAGGATGCCTCGGTGTCGACAAACCCTAAATGATGAGACCATGATCTTGTTCCTTGACAATAACCAAATTTTGACCAAACTTTGTTCCTATTTAGAGAGAAACATGGCCAACAACGATGAGGCCGGGGTTGGCGGCAAGGCATTCAGGAGCTGTCCCAGAGATGGAGGAACAACCTCACTTGTATGAGGACGCCGCCTTCCCCACCGATCCTGAGACCACTGATGGTACCGCCGAGGATGACCCCACTGATGGTGCCGCCGAGGATGCCACCACTGATGATGGCGGCGCACGCACAGATGGCAGCCAACCGAAGAGGCAACGGAAGGACCGGCGCCCGACCGTGCTCCGCACCCTCAAGGAGGAAGTTACTGAAGTGGACTCCGACGGGAATCCAACGGCGCCCGAACGAATAGTCAAGGGGTACTCGCTTCAGCTCGGGTGCATTCTCCGGAGCACCGCCTCGATCAACACCGAGAACCTGAGGCATCCTGACCGAGGGAATTTGCGCAACCTCCTCTTCACGAAGCTGCACGAACGATACAAGTTCCCCGCTGAATTTGAAAACACAAGCCTCAAAGGGAATAAAGTGAACAATGCTGCCCTCACGAAGATGAGCAAGGCCCTATCTACTTGGAAAAGCAATGTGAAGAGAATGATCGAGAAAGGTGAGAGTTATGAGAAGATCAAGGAGAAAAATCCTTCGATCACCGAAGATGACTACAACGACTTCAAGATCAATTGCTCGAGCACCGCAAACTCTGAATCAAGTCAGTGGGGGAAAGAAATGCGGGAGCTGAACTTAGGGGAACACACACTCGGTCCCGGCGGTTACAGAGTGGCGGAGCCTATATGGGACAAGGAGGAGGCGGACCGTGCCGAGCAAGGCCTACCGCCCTCTTCGATAAATACGGTGACAAGCGGACCGGGAACTTTGTTGGGGCCGGTACAAGAAGGACCGAAAACAAAGGAGCTTACCACGGATCCAAGACCAGGGCGCTTGAGCTTGTTCTCGTAAGGAATACACCCCCGTAATTAGCTCCATGTGGTTGCATTCTAATTAATGAAGCCAAATTTCTAAATGGTTCACATTCCTTCCAAGTTTAATGAAAGCGATGAGCGCGGGTCGACTAAGAGCAACCCTTGGGACACCACTCTAAATAGGGCGTTGAATGTAATGAAGAACAAGGATAAGCTCGATGAAGCCGACGTCGGCTGGTCGTGTGGCGGCAAAGGCTTGTCGACAAAATGGTCGTCATACTATAACTTTGGTGGGCGAAAGGAGAAAAGACCAGCTCGGAAAGCCGGTAGCGAGGTTCAAGAACTCAAGGCACGGTGGCGCGGATTCGAAGATTGTCCAAGAGCAAGTGCAACAACAACTCGGAGCGACTATCACCGCCATTGTGCCTACCTTGATCGAGGGTTGAGTGCGTGGATTGCGGGCGCCAACAGGGCCGCCCGATTCCTAGCTTCACGGCCAGCAACTCGCTGAACGCGATGGCGGGACCATTGGTGTCTCCGGCGGAGGCGGCATTGGTGTCTCCGACGCCGCACGGAGCTTAATGCACCGGGTGTACGCCGCCGCCACCTCTGCAGCAAGCAAGCCCCTCCGTCAATCGCCGCGCCCGCCGTTGGCGGTGCCTCGACATTAGCCGAGCTCGACGCCATCATCACGGTAACTAATTAAGCTCTCTCGCCGAGGACTTCATCTCCTTGCCTTTGATCGGGCATCCCCGACGCCCTACATGTTTTCGCAGGCGCCGCCGACGTTCCGTGCACTCTCCCGCACTTCGTGAACAACGAGTTGGTCGATGTCGCCAAGGGCAAAATCGTTCAACCGGCAACCCTTGTTCCACGGTACCGGATGCCACCCAACTAGTTTAGGGTTCAACTGGTTGGGTGATGCCAGCTGCGATGAGTTGTTACCTCCGATTCGACCCGTCGGGCCGGCGATGATGACGTGATGACCCTCGGCGCTGCTGAGCTGGCCCCTGCTTTGGCGAAGAGCCAGATTTGTTTGGGGCGGGGACACCACCCAAAGACAACACCGCCGATCGTGCGGCGCCAAGTCGGCCCTATGGCAAGACCGCCACAACGGTGCCGGACATCCCTATGCCACTGGATCCAAACATGCATATGGCACATGATCAGAACGACGACGACGACGACGATACATTTGCCAACGTCGATCAGTGCTTTGCCGATCATGTGTACGGTGGCGACTTCATGGGGCCTCCTTCTCAAGAACCCAACCCAACAAAAGGCGGCGCGATCTAGCTGGTACCGCGGAGAAGCCAAGTTGCAACAGCGTCGTCGCCGTTCAGCTCTCGGAGACGCCTCCATTGCCGACTTCACCGACCCTCGATAGGCGAGGTGCGAAATATTATCAGCCCCAACACACTCAAGAAGGCGGTGCTGTGAGCGTAAGTCGGTCCCATTACGGGAGAAGAAGAAGGCACGCAAAGAAAGACTAACAAGGGTGCGGGCCAGCGGCACCGAGTACGATCCGTGCTCGGGACGGGCCACCTTCACCGAGGATATCTCGAGGAGGGTGCATGTGGTGGGTAGGGCGATGCTACCGACAAATATGCTCAATGCTGCAAACGGTGCTATGCGGAGTCTCGCATGATGGTGTTCTTTCTTTGGAGAAGCGGCGTCTCGAGAGAAGGATGTGGCATACCCAGTTTTCGTGGCCAAGGTGCCGAGGGCAAGGGCTTTGTGGATAACTCCATCGGGCGCACGATCGTCCTGCGGTTTGATGACATCCACGCTATGTTGAACCTTCATCCGCTGCACTACACCTTCGCTCGCTATTTTCGCTGAGTATGGAGATGCGGATCATTCACGACAAGACCCCGGACATCGTGATAGTCGACCCCTTCTACATGCGTGCCAAGATCTTGGGCAGCGCTTGGGACCGACAAGTCGCGAGTTCTTACCTCGAAGGCGTCATTCGCAAACCAAGATAAGGATAACTTCCTCGTGCCTTACTTTCCGAGTAAGTCCTCCCTCAACCGGCCCGTAACATATGAATTCTTAGATTTCGATCGCTTTTCTTTTAACATTCAGTGTTTTCTGCAGCGACACACATTGCACGCTCATCCTCCTAAGCCCCAAATATTCCATGGCCACGTATTTCGACCCGGACCGTCAGTTGAACGTAGACTACACAAATGTCAAGAAGGTTCTTGATGATGTTCTCCCTGCCACGCCCAACTGGAGGCACCTTCACCGAGCCTATTCGTAAGCACGGCAAGCACGTGTTCTCCCACAATACGACGCTCGCTGCGTCAAGCAGCCGCTTTGGCGGTCGAAGGGCGCCTACTACGCCATCCATCACATGCGGCGATCGTGCGGGACCATCATCAACTTCGCTACCGAGTAAACTCAAAGATTGGGCGCGGCGTGTCGGCAATCCAGACGCGGACATCGACAAGAATTCTTTCGCATCCAAATGGAGTTTGCGGAAATCATCCATCAAGATGTCCTTCGTACTCGGGCAGTTCTACCTCGAAATCAACCGTCCACAAAGTGACATCGACACAATGCTACAAATGCAGGCTGGCAACGCCCGTTATTTCATGACTCCCACGGTGAGACGGCGGCTTCATCCACGCTCCGGTCCCTTGAGTCGAGTCGAAGCGGTGATCTTGTGTCTAGTTTCGAAACATCGATTGGCTCATGTTGTAATTAAACTTTAATGAACTTGTAGTATGTATCTTTGGTTTCGAGAGTCGTTCAACTTAGATGTAATCGATGCTATTAATGTCTTGCTTTTCTCTTCCGATCGTTCTGTTGCATACTTATATATTGCTTATGTATTGTCGTGAATTGGTACTAACGCTTCGTTTGGCTAGTGCATAGTGATGTCGCCGTATGTCGTGTACAAGGGTAAGGTTCCGGAGTCTCGACGATCGGGAGGAGTGTCGGAGACAGGTTCACCGATTCAGCGGTAACAGATTACAAAGGGTACACCACTAGGGCCGAGGCCGAATCTAGATACGCCGCTATCTAGCGGGAGAGGGAGGAGCATTGAGGAACCGGATGAAGACGAGTTTCATCGTGATGATGCTCATCGTGATGACCGCAGCTCTCTTCTATGTGATGGTAGTTTAGATGATCGATATCGACTTGTAATGTGAAGACAAACTCGCTACTCGCGGTCTCGAGACTTGTAATATAATGTTCTATCTTTGTTCGGTCTTTTCAATTCGGAGACTAATATGATGAATTGTATTCGGAGACTAATATGATGAATTGTATTCAGAGACTAATCTTCTATTGTATTCGATGAATCTGTTGTTGATGTGTGCTGTCTATATTTTGTCCAATTATACATTTTGTAACCTGTGCAAAAAACATAAAATTAAAAAAAAACCTATTATTCATACTAATGGTGCATCACATCACAGTGCGCCATTAGTATGCCAAAGGATACTAATGGCGCATCATTAAACAGTGCGCCATTAGTATGCCGAAGTTACTAATGGCGCATCTTGTTGTTGTGCGCCATTAGTATGCCAAAGCACCTGGGTATACATGGCCCCCTGGGAGGCATACTAATGGCGCATCTGAGGTGCGCCATTAGTATACCAGATACTAATGGCGTGGCACTAATGGCCAAATTAGGTGCGCCATTAGTAGGCCTTTTCCTAGTAGTGCGGTTCTTACACGAACCGGGACTAAAGGCCCTCCACGTGGCCGCTGCATGGAGGTCCACCTTTAGTCCCGGTTGGTAACACGAACCGATACTAAAGGAAATTTTATGATTTTCTTTTGAATTTTTTTTATTTTCAAATTTCTGAATTATTTTAACCTTTAATCTCTAATCACCCCTCATCACTGCTCAATTTAACCTCTAGTCTCTAATCACCCCTCATCATTTCAAATCATCTAACTTCCCGGACGGTCACCCATCCTCTCACTACTCCAGCTTGAGCACGCTTAACTTTCGGGTTTTATTCTCCCTCGTTTCCAAGTCTGCACTTGTTGTTTTCCTAACAATAGTAAGATGTCAATCCTATTAACCCTCAGGAATTTAGCTTGAGCATGAAGTCACACATTTCACTGTTTGAGTTTGAAATTATTGTTCTAAAAAACAATAATTATTTAGTAACACTAATATTTCTTGAATAAGTAGTTTGACCATAGTTTGACCACAGTTTGACCAGATTTGACCAAAATTCAAAAAAAAAACTGAAATAATTATTTAGTAACACTAATATTTCTTAAATAATTAGTTTGACCATTGTTTGACCACAGTTTGACCACAATTTGACCAGATTTGACCAAAATTCAAAAAAACTGAAATAATTATTTAGTAACACTAATATTCTTGAATAATTATTTAGTAACACTAATACTTCTTGAATAAGTAGATAAAAAAACAGAAATTTGAGCATAACTTTTTTTCCTTTTAGAATTTGAGGATTCTAAAAATTTGCAAACAGGCCGTAGGCTGTCAAAATCGGATGCGGATTTTCGTGCTGAACATTTTGATATATTATACGTTTTTTTTCGACATCGTATGCAAAAGTTATAGCCGTTTACATTTTCCCTACACTTTTGCAAAACATGTCCAAATTTAAGTTTTTAAATTTTCCTAACTAGTACATGGAGTAACATAACTACATCTGGAAGGATTTTAATTTTGATGTTTATATCATTTTCTTTTGCTTTTACAAAACTGAAAAGGCGATCCGGCGGGGGTAGAGTTTGAAAATGGGACCTTTAGTACGGTTCATGCCACGAACCGGTACTAATGCCTCGAACCCATTAGTACCGGTTGGTGGCTCGAACCGGGACTAAAGGTCTAACCTTTAGTACCGGTTGGTGCCACGAACCGTACTAATAAACATCGCCTTTAGTAGTCGGTTCGTGGCACCAACCGGGACTAAAGGTCTCATTTAAACCGGGACTAATACCTGCACGGTGCCCTAGCCGCTCGAGCCGGGACTAATGCTCACATTAGTCCCGGTTCGTAATGCAACCGGGATTAATGCTTTTTTCTGGCCGGACCAAAGCCATGTTTTCTACTAGTAACACTTGAAGTTAGGAATACCAAAAGGATCATCTTCCGAAGTCCAATTTCTTAAAAACAAATTACCAAAGGAGTTGAGAATTAAAGATCTTTTCTATTTTTGTTATATTGGGGGTCTATGACTTAGGGGTTAAAAATATCGCTCTACCAAGTAAATGCTTGTATGAACTTCTTACTAGGATAGGCATGGCAAGAGCTTGTTCGCAATAAATATATGTGCAGTAAAGCTATGTCCCAGTTAACTGGAAGCCGAGGGAACTCCTATTTCTAGGCCGGTCTGATGAAGGTCAAATAATTTTGTTTAGTTTTTGTACCTTTTTCTCTCAAGGATGGCTCTCAAGTGAGGTTTTGAGAAGACACATGGGTGAAAAATACACCTTTATGAGTACAATACCGGTCAAATGTCTCTTTTCATAGGGATCTAGAGGGGGGCTCGCTTAGCTGCTTGGCATGCCTTGTTGGGTCGCCTGAGTTCATTCATTTTCTTCGAAGAATCTAATGAGTTCTTCTAAAACTTATACTGGAATGGGACATTCTTAGTTAACGTACCATATTTAGCTTTGGTATTTGGGACAATACATCATCTCTTCATTGATTGTCCTTTGGCCAGGCTTCTTTGATGCACGATTCATATAGCTTTTAACATTAACCCTCCAGGCAGCATCAACATATTATTTGAGACATAGCTTAATGAAGTGGAACCAGTTATTGCGGAACATATTAGGATAGGAATATGCGCACTACTTTGGGCCATATGAAACTGCAGAGATGATATGATTTTTAACAGACATAATCTTATAAACTTTTTGCAGGTCATCTTCACAGCTACAACTTAGATCTGTACATAGTCGTTACTCACTCATACGGAGTCCAGGGACCTTTTGGTTACTGGGTGCAACCGATGAGAGACAGTCGCACGGGTTATCTACAACCGATTTGGACGGCGGTTCAATAATAGGATAGGTGTTTAGTCATCTAGTCCTTTTTATCGCCGGCTGTAGCTTTACCTTTTTATCTTTTATTTTTATGCTCCTTTTGCGAGCTGTACTGTTTGTCAGGCCCTGTTACGATTAGATTTTTAATAAGATGACCGCATGGATTGTTCTGATGCAAAGGCCGGGGGTGATCCTCCTTTAAAAAAAAATGGTATTGTGATGTGCCTATTAACAATAAAAAGTCATGAAAGCCCAAAATTTCATTTAAGATTAAAAACTAATCCTCCTTTGGTTTGGAACAACCTTGCTCACCAAAACCGGTAAGGAAGTAAGAGTTGTGTTTTCTGTCACTAGAATGAATCAACCAAATATCTCTATTCTCAGTGCAAGTTTGCTCGACTGTTTGGTGTTGTCTAAACGGTCTCCACCTTATATTCACCTAGATATGCAAAATATGTGTGGCAATTGGTTGCGAGGTGTTGATAACAAAATTCTACCCATATCTTAGTTTGGATGAGCTATAGTACCAAGGCAGGGCTGGTCAGCATAGAGGAAAGCCCAATATTTTTGTTTTTGCGGCTCTATCTACTCTCTATTAACCTCCACTGTATTTGCTATGCATCGGGCAGGCCACATCCTATGCTTTTGCTAGTCTATGGATCGGGGCGACATAGTCTATGGATCCTCCAGCATTCTAGGTGGCCTTCCTTTTCTAGTCAAACCATGTAACACTTCAATATTTTTCTTGTTTTCCTGATTTACTCGGCTATGTGCATCTTATTATGCATAGGCCGAGGTTTGTACTCAGTGCAATTATATTATCGATGTGACGGTGGAGCAAACTGTGCCCCGACCCCGCGTCGCCAACCCTAGGTAACTCGGGGGAAACAACGCCGCCGGCCCTCGGCACCCCGCCCCGATCTCTCCCTCCCGCCGCCGCCCGAGTTCACGCCGGTGAAGCCCGGGTTGTGGCTGTGACGGCGGCGGCGGGGTCTTCTTCCCTCGCGCGCGGTGGCGTCCTCCCATGGCGGTGGCGACATGGACCCCGGTGACCCGGTGGCGCGGTGCCGCGGGATCCCGACAGCGGACATGACGGCGGTGACAACGACAGCGTGGCCTTCCCGCGGGGGAGGCGCCCCTGTGGCTGCGGCCAGAATCTCAGATCTCTCCGGGCCTAGATGGGCTTTCGTGGGCCGACGGGTTTGGTATGCAGCGGCAGGCTGGCGTGGTGGGCCTGGCAAAGCTGGCTGCTTTGACAACATGGTGGTGCCGCGGCCGGTCAGGCGGCGGCGGATGGATCCTTTTGGTCTAGTCTCCGGCAGAGAAGGCAGCGATCTGTGCACAAGAATTGCTGGATAGAGTTCTTCGAACAGATCCGGGTGAAAACCTGCTCTTGGCTAGATGCCAAGGCCGACGCTCTACGGTGTCGTTCCCTTCTTGAAGGCACCGCCATGAAGACGTTCTAGACCACTATCTGCTACCTCCAGGGAAAACCCTAGATCGATAGATCAGAAGACGGCGACGCGCTTGTGTCGTTTCCCCCTTGGGGCATCATTCTTGGAGGTGTACGCGGGCTCGAGGGACCAGTGGACAACATCTTCGGCGGATCGGTGCTTCATCATACACATTGATGGCGTCGGATCTCGATGGCATGGCGCCCTAGAGATTAGGCGTCTGATGTGCGATGATGGACTCGCGCAGGAGGGTAACGCTGTCTGGCGTCATGGTGGCGTCTACGACAGCTAGACCGGGCAAGGTTGATGCATCAGTACAGCTCTGAAGATGGATTGGTGGCAGGTGGCGGCGGCGGCCTCTGAGTGTGCGCCGGACCGGTCGATGCCCCATACCCGGCAGGTGCCTTGGTTGGGGCCTCAGGTCTTAAATGTTAGGTTTGACTGCGAGGTCTGTTTGGTATTAGGCCGAGACTAGCAGCATCCCTTCATCAACTGGATAGGAGTAGCGACAGATGTTGCCTAGACGGTGGCTTCAGTCTTACTGCTGTATTACTTTGTACGGTCTTTTGTGCATAATTAATAAGGCCGGGGTCTTCCTCCTTTTTCAAATAAGTAAATAGATGAAAAAATTGTATCAAAAAATGCCATTTTGTTCGAGCTCCTTTTGAGTTAGTTATCATCTTCAAAAACTTCTTTCTTCCACATATAGGAGTTTGGCAGAAAGGCAAAGAGGAGTTGTCCTCTAATGAAAGTTCACGTCCTCTTTTAGATAAACAACAAACTGTCTTGTTGAGATTGATAAATAACAAACTGGAAAGCAACTGAACTACTGAATTAATAACAACTAGGGGCAATCCAGAAAGAACCGGTGAGGTACATGAAGCTATGTATGTAGACTATATGTAGGGAGAGATCAATATCAATATACACAAGAACAGGGACAAAAAAGTACGCGCACAGGAGTGAAATGTTGGGATGGGTTCCATAAAAATTGTATACATATGCCGAAGGACAAAGAGAAAAACAAAACCAACGAACCAATGCTGTGGTAGCTTCCAGGGCAAGTGCAGCGAAAGGTGCTTCTGATAGACAGATTGTTGCATCATCGATAAGAGCTTGCACAAAAGTTATACACATCAGTGACAACAAAGCATAATTAATCCGCTTAAATTGAATTGTTCAACCATTAGTCAGGACCACTCAAAAGCGCCAAAGTGAAGCAAAGCACCCCCTGGACTCTTTGAAAAATCTGATGCATTTGACGTGGAAAATGACCAGTTGACTGTAGCAAGTGAGCCGTTGCTTGTTTTCGTTTTGAACTTACCTAACAAGCCTATATCCATGTTGGACAGGAAGTTAAAGTACTCCCTTCTATCCAAATTAATAGACGCAGCCTCTATGCAATGTTGCAGACGAGACTATTTACTTTGTTGAACTTGATCTAATTAGTAATTGGCACGTGCTTTGCACGTTTATAGCACGCATGTCAACGATTCATGTTGACTTCTTCAATTTTTAAATAGCTATAACTCATTATTTATTTTTCCTAGTCATGCAACCATTTATGCTTTCCATTAGCTATAACTCTTTTTCGGGATGTTGCTTTCCATTAGCTTTAGATGTTTTCTAGCAACTATTTATGTTTTTAGCAAAGTTCTGGCATCAACGCATCGGACATCATCTTATTTCGTAAAATATATATGCTTGATAAACGTGTAGCACTTGACTATAATTATCTTTTTTTGCTTATATACAATTTCTTATGTCGCATTTTCCCTTTCTTTGAGTGTATATTGTGGAAACTATTATGTCAATGCGGATCTTTGGAACATGGCGGCCAATGCATCCGAATTGAAAAATCAATTAAAAAATAAAGATTCAAAACTTTCTGGAACTTATTTAACTAACATGACCTAGCATAATACTCGTGTAAAAAGTTTCACGGATGAATGACTGCCGTGGTATCCTCAGCGATAAAAACCCTTAAGTCCAAAAAATATGAATAGTAACTTTTATATAGTACGTATCAGTTTTGTTTTTTCCCCTGTCCAGGACACCACGCTTACACGTGCAATGCATGTCTTACATTTTTTTTTGTTTTTTTAGAAACTTGCCCAATGTAAGTATTGATTTTTT